>NQII01000503.1:242197-320679 GCA_002778355.1 Clitarchus hookeri
GGAGGTAACAGTAATTATTTATTCTTCGGGCCAGTTAAACCACTGTGACGCTGTTTGGTACCTGTATATTTATATCTGGACGGTTCGTACTCTGAATACCGCTAATTCATCTGTGAACTGTGAAAATTTGTTAAATAAATATAAAGTATAAAACAAACTAACTTGGAACTTTAACTTTATTTCATAATTAACTATGTTCAATTAACTGAGTCTCGTGTATTCTACCCTGAGCAAGCTGTGTCAAGTATACAATCGGCAGTGTAAATGGCGATACGTTATAAGATGGCGCCCTAACCTTTGGGGCAGAAATAATATTTTTAATATCGCTCAACTAGCCCGCGGGACTTAATACAAGAGGAATCCTGTGATCTGAATTTAAAAAATACCAATTCATACAACTTTTTGACATGAAAACAGGGCAGTTTTAAAACAAACTGAAAGGTTGTGAACTCACCAGAAAACTTGACTGCACCTCGAGGTGGAGAGCCGACCTGGTTCTGATTGGCATCGCCATCTGCGACAGCAAGAACTGGCTGGATGGGCTTCTCTATGAAATTTTTGCCACCTTGCGCAGGTTCCTTCACTGCTGGCTCAACCAAATTTGCTGCAATATCTGCATCCTACGGTGAAAGGAATACAGTCTTGGTGCACAGGAAACAAATGCACAAAATAACACCCTATAACCAGAGATGTGGGTTTTCCGGAAAAGGTGTCGGACGGGAAATTTTTTTCCTAAAAATCGGACAATTTCCCTAACTCAAAATGGATCAAGGATTTGGCGCAACAAGTGTACAGTTACACGTATTTCATAAACAAATCTGAAGTTCTATATATAATGTAAGTTTTTCAACTAAGCAAATCATAAATCAATCATGGTGTATGAGATTTAATTAAAGACACAAAACATAAAAAAGAAAATGTGAATGGTAGACTTTAAATAATGATGTTATAATTCCGGAAAGGCAGCGTGCTTGAACATTCACTACAATACACATACTGAAAAATATTTCCTAGAATCTAAACGATACCTTTATAATTCCTGGCAGGCTACGCTACACACTTGGATTAATAATTTTTAGCAAATGAAATGACTTTACACANATACCTTTATAATTCCTGGCAGGCTACGCTACACACTTGGATTAATAATTTTTAGCAAATGAAATGACTTTACACAACACATTGCAATGCCACTGTGCAAAAAATGTAGTCTTCGCTCTCGCTGTTGTTGCGTCCATGTCCGTAGAACTGCTGCTGCTCTTACCACAAGATCCTGGTTCACTTGGATTTGATGGAGTCTCCTGCGGCGACAACAAAAAGGGTTTCTGAGAAACATAAACCAGCTTGGCAGTGCGTTCACTTTTTAACCTGCTCCTCTTTTTGGTTTAAATTGTGGTGGTAGAATACTAAGAATCCTTATAGCAACTTTAGATAACTGTTGAGTTGAGCAATATCCCTTCCACCATGTCAGTGGAGAGATATTCTCTGCTGCTTGACAAATGATGTCTCGACTCCACAAAGTATGTTTGGCACGGTATTCTGCCAAGTCGGCCATCACAGCTACCTCATCAGTGCTTGGAATGTTTTTGCAACGTCCATAACTGTATCAGGTGCAGTAAGTAATTCATCTTCTGACAATTTAGAGGCACAAAATAGTATTAGAAAGTGCACAGTACACGAATGCAGTAGTAGTCGGCCACACCGAAGGTAACAGCTTAGGTGATGTTTCTGTAGTAATTGGTTTATAATGGCTCAATTCGTAGATTTTAGATTCTTGAGTCTCAATTCCTTACAAATTGAGGGCATTGCGGAATTAAAATTTTACATCCCTAAATATGATTTAAAAACATTAAGTAAATATTATTTGCTGTCAGACTACAAATTTGAGCATAATTGAACACTCATTTCTGAGGATTTATTACAATAATATTTCTGTAAAATCTTTTACTCCATACTATATTTGAATTTTAAAAATAAATATACTGACATTTGACTCTTGATGCACATTACTTTTCCCAGAAAGAGTTGCTCCAGCAGTTTTTTTTGTACAAGGATTGTATCCGCTCTGGGCAATTTTTACATGTTGCCATATGTCTTCATTTTTGTTGCATTATTTGCGTAAGTTTGTTCACGATATTTACATTTCCCTGTTATCTCCTTTGTGTTTCCCTCACAGACTTCAACATAATGGTGCCACACACTACTTTGTTTCACATTAGGCACTTTACAATTACTTAACCAGATAAACGTAACATGTACTTTGAAACATGGGGCTCACCCACAGTAACGTTTGAGCTGTAACTAACTCACGACTACACAGAATACGTGTTTACATAGTAGAGTAAATCCCTTGCACAGGAGAAATCCCTTTATCAATTTCTCATTGTTTAGCAACGTGAACCCCCTATTATACGGAGGTACTGAGGCAGGGAATTCCCCTTATTATTCTCTCACTGGTCTCTTTTGCAAGGTGAACCCCAGCAGCCCCGCCTGTTGTGAAGTGAGGAAATTCCCCTTGAATTTGTATTTTCATTANTCTTTTGCAAGGTGAACCCCAGCAGCCCCGCCTGTTGTGAAGTGAGGAAATTCCCCTTGAATTTGTATTTTCATTAATTTCCCCTTTTTTAATTGAAGCGTTTGTTAACCAAATATTATAATAAAGTGAATTCCTATATTCACTTGATCNTCTTTTGCAAGGTGAACCCCAGCAGCCCCGCCTGTTGTGAAGTGAGGAAATTCCCCTTGAATTTGTATTTTCATTTAATTTCCCCTTTTTTAATTGAAGCGTTTGTTAACCAAATATTATAATAAAGTGAATCCCTATATTCACTTGATCNTTAATTTCCCCTTTTTTAATTGAAGCGTTTGTTAACCAAATATTATAATAAAGTGAATTCCTATATTCACTTGATCATCCCAAATAATTGTAATAAAATACTGTCATTTTCAAATTAGAAAATGTTCTAGCCCACATATCTGCCAATAACCAGATGAAACATCAAGGTTCCACAGACTGCAGCACATGTTTTAAACAGTGAATATAACATCCAGCCTGTTGGGTGATGAGCATGTCTCAAATGTGTATACATAGTAACACATATATGTCCTACCACCCAGAATTAATGTGCATCTGCACCCAGCTGAGTGGACTGCCCCAGCTAACTGAGATCAGGAGTAGTGGATAAGGGTGTGCGAGACATCGGGAGAGAAAGAGGGAGACAAGGGAGAAAAGGCAGAGAATGAAAAGAATGAAAAGAGAGAAAACAAAGAAAAGTGAAAAAGAGGAGAGAGTGTGAAGAGATATATAAAAGACAAGTGAAAAAAGAAAGAGAAGAGATAAATATAGATGAGAGATAAAAATGAGAGCAAAGAAGAAAAGCGAGAGAGAAGAGAGAAAAAGGGAGAGAGAAGAGAGAAAAAAGGGAGAGAGAGAGAGAAGGGAGATAAAGAAAAGGGAGAGAGAAAGAGAAGAGGCAGAGAAATAAATTAGAAACAGAAAAGATAGAGAAAGGAGGGAGAAGAGAAAAATGAGAAAAAATAGTAGAGAAAGAAAGTAGAAAAAAGAGGAAAGAGTAAGAAAGGGCAGCGAGAGAGAGGAAACAAAAAGCTGAGAGAAAAGAGAGATATACTAAGACTGCAAAATGTGCTGTGATATAAGAGGTTTGTTAAAAAAAAAAGAAAAAAAAAGGTGAGACTTTACTTTTCTAGATAAATATTTATTTATTCATCAATATCTATTTTGTCCCCTTCAAAGTAATCCCCCTCAGATATAACACACTTGTGCCAGCGCTTTTTCCAATCCTCGAAGCACTTCTGATATGCGCTTTTTGGTATGGCCTTGAACTCTCCCAGCGATGCGGTCTTTATCTCCTCAATTGTGGCAAACCTCCGTCCTTTCATGGGTCGCTTCAGTTTTGGGAACAGGAAAAAGTCGCAGGGGGCCACGTCCGGTGAATACGGTGGCTGAGGCATGATTGTGGTGTTGTTTTTGGCCAAAAAATCACGAACAAGCAACAATGTGTGAGCAGGTGCATTATCGTGATGCAAAAGCCATGAATAGTTTTGCCACAAATCCGGGCGTTTTCTTCATATTGCTTCACGCAAACGGCGCATAACTTCAAGGTAATATTCCTTATTGACCATACGACCTTTTTGCAAGAACTTACTATGAACTACACCATTGTAATCGAAGAAAACCGTGAGCAAAACCTTCACATTTGACCGAACCTGGCGTGCTTTTTTCGGTCTTGGCTCTTCTGGCCGCTTCCATTGGGATGACTAGGCTTTGGTTTTGACGTCATAACCATAAACCCATGTTTCGNATACGACCTTTTTGCAAGAACTTACTATGAACTACACCATTGTAATCGAAGAAAACCGTGAGCAAAACCTTCACATTTGACCGAACCTGGCGTGCTTTTTTCAGTCTTGGCTCTTCTGGCCGCTTCCATTGGGATGACTAGGCTTTGGTTTTGACGTCATAACCATAAACCCATGTTTCGTCACTAGTTATGACCCTTTTGAGCAAATCTGGATCGTCGTTGACGTCATTCAACAGCTCTATAGCGAGGCTCATGCGACGGTGCTTTTGATCACAATTTAGCAATTTTGGAACAAACTTCGCTGCCACATGTTTCATGCCCAAACGTCCGAAAAAATTGCACGGCATGAGACAACCGATATGCAGACATCCTCAGCAACTTCTCTAATAGTGATTCGACAATTCTCCATAACAATTTTCTTCACTGCTTCAACGTTTTCATCGGTTGTTGACGTGCTGGGGCGTCCCGGGCGGGCATCGTCATTAACATCTTCTCGGCCTTTTGTGAAGAGCTTGTACCACTTATAAACATTTTTTTTGCTCAAAGACTTGCCAAATGCCACAGTCAACATTTTAAGTGCGTCGGAGCACTTAATTTTATTTTTCACACAAAATTTTATACAGATTCTTTGATCCATTTTTTGGATAGCAAAAAATCGCCAAGCACACCAAAACACGTCTAACCTTCATATCTGTCAAAAACAAACTAAAATGCAAAATGGCTGATAATGTCAACATAAGTTGGGGTTATGTGTACCAACATTAAAAAAAACAATTGATAATCGAATGTACGTAACCCACATACTTTGAAAAGACACCTTTTTTTTTTAACGTACCTCATATGAGATGTCTTCAAGGTATTGTCAGTTAAAATGGATACCCATCCACCACCTCTTTGTATTATTCCGCTATCCTGCCCTGGAGGATATTTAAGGCGCTGCACAAAGGCTTCTAGTGTTCATTTGAGTCCCGGAAGATGACATATGCTCTTTGCTGTGGCAACTTTAATAGAACTGGAAAAAAAAGTTATCTTGTGTTATGAATGACTGGGTGTTATGTTGCCACCAATCATCAATATGGCACTTGTTGGCAAATGTCATTATTCAGAGTTGCTACTTTTACTAGTGAAGGGTGTGACTCGTTGCACAACCTGCAAGCTAACGAACTCTTCAATACACATCACACACGGCCACCACTGTTGAGTGGATCTGTGGAAACGTTCTTCAGCGACTATTAAGGCTATTCAAAGGACAATCCCAGAACACACCCCACGACCTCAGGCTATGTACCCAGCAATGAATCACGTCTGGTACTCAACAGCCTCTCCAACACTGGGGTACCGTACAGAGGAATAAGATAAGGGGAGGGAGAGGGGATCAGCAAAGCAAATCACTGTGCGATTAATTTACACATCCTACAATGAAGCCACCAGTAACCAATCCCCTGATAGCCTGAGCACCATCCAACTGCCTGGACTAGCAAACCATCCAGCTGTTTTAGGTGGTGGGGGCACAAAACAAAAAGGTGGTTCAAGGCATCCGAGGAGGAGGGGATTTTCAAAGGATACCCACAAATACAAGGAGAAGATCTGTGCTCTGCCTTGTCCTGTTTTAAGTCCCTGTGGTTGAGTAGTACGAGGATAAGATTCATGCTTTGAAACATCCCATCCAAGGCTACAAAAGAGTGCAAGTGCTGGATCTGTGCTTCAGTGTCTCTCGTCCCACGCATCGACCACCAACAATACAACCACGAGATCTGTGGTTTGGCACGTTCCGTCTCAAACTGTCAGGGCACAGTATAGAGCTGGTGAGAAGATCAAATTAAGGACACGATGATGGTGGACGCAGGGGTGACAGCTGTGTCCAGCCACGTCTCTCCCCAACCACATGCCCAGTAAAAAGAAACCCCCACTGCACAAACCAGACGGCCCTGAACCTGCTACACTCGAGTGTATACCCAGTCGCCTAACACGAGCCTACTGTGACCTGAGAGAGGCGTTCTTGCCTTATGGATGCCACCTACTTGGAGATTTTTAGCGCGTTTGAGGCTCAAAAGCAAGCAAGCTATAAGGGTGACAATGAAATGTGCACCTTGTGCCCCATCACTCCTACGTGCACGGCGCTGAACAGGCGTACAGTGCTTCCGTCATGCTGCGTTTACCTATGGGACTTAAAGCACCGACCCTATAATTTTATTACTGGAACGTATGAAGCAAAGTTCAGTGCAGGTCCCTCAATGTTTCTGACTATGGTAATTATGATATACAGCAGTGTGAGAAAGCCGTTTTAGATATGTTATAGAGCTCGGAAATAGCATTTATAATGTGCACGATGTATTTACATGGTATTATTTGTACCTGGTCTGACGTGCGTTTTCTTTAAGTACATCTGTATAACAGGGTAACGTTTTAGTGTTTTCGTAAAAAAAAAAAAAAACACACACTGCAACACAATTCAAGCACCAGGTACATGACACCCCATGCAGGAACAGCACCAGTGTTCTCTACTCACTTTGCTGGGCCAACTGGTCAACTTCTGCGGCTCATGTGGCCCCCCGAGAGAGCTGTCCGGATGGCTCGTGCCTGGCTGCAGGAAGTACAGCGCGGCCAGGCACATGGCGAACAGAACCAGGTACGCCATGCTGCGCTGGAATCTCGACAGCTGGTTCCACCACTAGCACACACAGCATCACATCACTCTCAACATCACATCATTGCACCACAGTGAAATAACTTGAAAAGTTCAACAGTAATTCCTCATGTGTTGGTACACGCTACGACACTTCAGGGCGGCTGGCAGTTTCCTGAAATTTCTGTGTGTCCTGTTACTTTTCCCTAACCAACTTACACTGCAAAAATTACAAATATATTTGTGCTATTTCTTTCAGAATTAAAAATTTTTCCAGGTTTCCCCCGATACTAACCAAGCTGCATTTATGTGGCCCCGAGGATCGCCATGCATTTACACAACACAAAAGACTAGTTATTTTTGGATATAAAATATTGCAGACTAACTAAAAATACAAACCATTATTCTGATACGGGGATTAAATTTCTTAATAGACTGCAAAACTGGACTAAATAATTAACTTGAACTGTTTCTAAAAAGAAATTTGCTATTTCAAGCCTATTTTACGATATTACCAAATATTTTGTTTTAGATACTGAAGGCTAATGTAATCAACTATGTTTATTGCTTATGGACAATGTCTACTGCAATTACAATAAAAATTATCATCATCTTCTAGATAAGACAAGAACAATTTACAGCATCACCCAACAATATCACGCACCGACACACTTGAAGTCGCTACAAGTCTTAGGTTAAGCTTAAAAGCCAATACAGATAATCCAAGGTCTAATTAGGCTTTTGAGGCCACAAAATAAATGTGATCACACAATGGCATATTTGCAGTCTGTCGCAAATTTATACTAAGCATACCTTCGTGGATGACTAATGGAACTGATAACCACACTAATCCCAAAAAATTTATTGTTATAAAATCGTACTACCCATTTTACATTATTCTGCTACAGGCACATATATATTATACATACCTCTTGCAGATAGTAGATTTTGTTAAACTTAGCTTCTTTTCTCAGTTGTTTATTAATGACACAAATAAAATTCCATTAAAAACTGCTGTTAAATTATTAAAATTTTATACAAAACATTTATATGGTTGAAACTCTTGCTTGTATCAAAATAAGTGCAAGACAATAACAATTTCCTAAAGTGCCTGGTTACAATTATCAGAGTTATATACTCTGTACCACAGTGCTACAGAAACGTTCAAAAGAAAATTCAAATGGAAAATTTGATTTCTTTTGGTTGAAATATGTAGTGGTGAGGAGACCATAATTGACTAAGTTATTCAGACGATGGTTGGCTTACCTAATAAGTGGGTATTGCATTGCAGTTCTGATGTGTAATAAAAATATCTTACGTACATGTTATTCCCAAAACATTTCCGTTTCAATTCAAACAAGGCAATACATACAAGTCTCCTGTCTGGTTAATGAGATAAATGTAAAAGATAAAAAAACACGCACAGCAACAGCCAGATGCATGAAGAAACCATCCAAAAGATAAGATTATAACCCAATTAAAACACTTCCGCTTGAGGCATAACATTTTCTTTGTCAAAAATTGTTTTTAAATTAATTATTTCCAACCTGAAACTGGGCTATCGCTTGGTGGCAAGCTCTTCCTTCCGTCATACCTTTTTACTCTCCAGTCCCTTCCTAAATTGCCCAGCCCCCTTCGCCATCATCAACTCCTCCTGCAAGACATTCCACTCCCTCACAGTTCTCACCAACACAAACTGCCTTCCCCTTACTCTTTGCACCTCTCCACCTGTACAACCCCTTGACTAAATGTCCATTTAACACCCCCATCCACTCCACTTACCACCCTCTAAAACCCTGACCAACGTCTCCACTCTTTGCCCGTCCTTTAGGGAGTACCATTCCAACTCAATCATTAAGGATGGCCTAAAATTCCTTTCAACCTCAGTTTCGTGCCTCTGTCTTCGCCATTTACCATCTCGCTGCCCTTCTTTGCACCGTCTCCCCCTCCCGTACCTCCTCTTCCACATATGGGTCCCCGATTACAGCTGCACATTCTAGTATGGCCATGCCTAATCATAGATTTATAAGTCTTCTGCTTCACCATCCCACTAACCCCCTTAAAAACACTTCGCAGCTTTCTCAAAGCCATTCCTTCTTTTGATAGCACACTCTGTACTCTGAATCACCACCTCCAGGTACTTGTACTCTGAAGTTTCCCTTACCTCCTGCCCTTGCCATTTATAAGTCACTTCATACCTTCCCCTATTCCTAGTGAACCATTAATATCTTTGTTTTTCATAAGTACATTAATCTTAATTTTATTCCTTTCTGCCCACCTCCTTATTTGTTCTACGCACTCCTGCAATTTATTTCCTTCACTCACTTCTGCATATAGCATGCAATCGTCTGCAAGCAGCATCACTTTGCCATCGACCACTAGCCTCAGGTCATCAACCATAATGGCGAGCAAGAAGCCCAGCACGCTAGCCTGCGGAACCCCTGACGTAACCCCACCTTCCTCCGACAAGAACTCCCCCACCTTCACCCTCTGTTTCCTCCCCCTCACGTGATAGGCTGTCTTCTCTTCTGTCCGAATATTGTTTTACGAGAGGATATTAACCTGCTACATAGCTTCCTCTACGAAAGGGAACACATTTTCTGGTCCCTTCAGGAATGTTTTAACAGGGTTCTACCGTCGTTACTGTGCAAAGGTTCTACAATTAGCGGTTGTAAAACAGCTATTGGGGGCTTACTTCTAAGGTGGGTGCTGTAAATAATGACCCTTTGCAACATGACGTAACGTCTTACGGAAACGGTTACACAAAATTTTGACTAAATCAATGAGTTGCACTGCAGTTTAAGTATCTTTTTGCCTTGATGTTCTGGAAATAAACCATCATGGCTAAATTATATTCTTATAAAATAATTTGATAAGGTATGTCTTTACATTAGGGTTGCAACTGCAACCACTTACACCCCCTTCCACTGCATTGACCAATGTCTACTATATTTAAATGCATTCTACATATTCTCTCTGCACAGAATGCTCTTAGTAAGAAAATAAGCCACAAATGTATATATTTTCATGTAGAGAACAGGTGCCTCCCATAAGTGAGAAACGTCTACAGGGCCTAATAAACTCTACGGTTGATGATTTACTTTTGAAATATCTTATCACCCACCAAAAAGGGCAACGCAAAACTGATTATTACTTCATGTCTAGTTCTGCTGTGATGACTTACCCGCGTAAACTGCAAGAGGCATGTCTAGCTACAGTGATACGACAGCCGTAAACAAGAATTAAGAACTTAACCTTGACAAATACAGATTATCACATGTGACCTTTTGTACGTGTTGGTTTCTTAGGAGGCTGGTGTAGACGTCTGCTGTAGCCACTTTTCCTCCTCCCACATCTGCTAGCTAAACGTTACCGAGCAACAGTAAGGAAAGTGTGTACACAACCATCAATTACAGCCTAAACTGTACTGTTCCAAGTGAACTGCCAATTATCACTTCAGCTTGGAATCTGCTACATTTTTGGGCACATGTGCCGTGTATGTAGCGGCCAAACCACTGCATTGCCTCGTATTGTATAGCTTCATTGTGCCTTTTAGTCTGCAAGCCACATAAATAAAACAATCTGTAACTGGAAGAAAAGATAATTTTGCAACTATCTGAACACTACGCAAAGAAACTAACAACTCGTAACAATGATAATCATAAAGTCTGAAAGCTACTCCCACAGAAACAAAGCCGCAAGGTTCTAAAAATGTTCCGTACATTGCAAATTCTATCTTTTTCTGATACATAATCAGTTAGGTATTTTCTGTTTCAGTATTTCTTAACAGGAGAAATGGAACAAGATGAAAAAGCCATCCTGAAAAACTGTTTTTTTTTCTTCAATAAACCAACAGAACATTTTAATGTTTTCCTCAATTTTTTTATACTTGGCTACATGCCATTAAGTCCCAGATGTGAACAATTACATATGACTACAAACAAACCCGCTCCGTATCCTTTCCTTCACCCACCACCCCCAAGGTGTGCGCAAAGCATTGTTTTTCATGGGTGCGCAGTGATATCGCTGGTAACCGCTGGGAAGGGGGTGGGGATCGCACAGTTACAGAGGTGCGCAAGCACCTTCCTCGACGAGCCTATCGTGACTCGCGTCACCTCCCGACCTGCTGGATTGAGTGTCTTGGGTTTTTGTTGCACGAACGCTCTGGTCATCGCCTTCGCCTCCCCTCCCCCAGTGCACTCAGGGTGCGAGGTATCTTCTGGATTGGCCCGGGTATCATTTCAACTTCTTACAACTGCGGCTTCTACAGGGACATTGCAAATAGCGATTTTTCAATGAATTTGCAAACATTTTTGGTGTTTTTAAAGCGCATTTATATCCACCATTAAGAAACCTGATTATGTAGGAATTGTAGACATTACACTTATAAGCACAAAAAAACTTTTTATTTTGCGCATGTGCATGTCATGATATGTTCTACAACTATCATATGTTTTCATTTTATTAGCATCTCTTTTGTACTTCAAGTTTAAACCACTTCACTCACCAGGGTGCTACTTAAATATTACTACCTTGAGGTGAGGTGTTCAACTTACAGCTGCATTGCTCTATGGTGGTATTAAATGCTTACTAAACTCCACCTGATGAAATGGGTGCCAAGAGGATGTAAGTTTTATATGCTTTGCACTTTGTTAGAGCAAACGTCAGTTAATCATATTTAATTGGGCTCCATTAGTGCTTTATAAATCTTTATGCAGCAATTTGCTTAACATTCCAGGGATAACTTTAAGATTTAGTTTATAAAACAACGAGCTTGTGGGTAAATGTTCTTGTTTTAGTGTTTACTTTATTGCCATTCAAAATACAATCATGTTACCGACATCGTTAATAAAAATACATAAAATGTTAAGGAACACAATCAACAGCAAAACATTCACTGGTATCATTAAAAGGATATAAAACTAACCATTTTTAAAATTTTTTTTTAAAAGCATCGTACAGCAACTTGATTTCTCTGAAAAGTCGCTAATCTTAATAATTACCTTATAAAATAATGTGTCGTACTTATTCTTAATCTTTGATAAGGAATGTCTAAAAGCAAGTTGTTTCTTGTCACATAAGAGTGAATGACCATCCTGGAGACATAACCAATTACAAAATTTTTTTACATGAAACATACACAATAAAATATAAAGACTTATTACAGTTAATATTGTAATTTTCATAAATAAAGGCTTACAATGATCATCAGTCAATGAAGCCAGCTCAGTACCTTCGCCAATCCCACTTGCTCTGGACAAAGCACACGAGGGACGGATGGAAGGTAAGTCCAAACAAGAGAAAAATGAAACAACGTATAGTAAAGTTCAAATAAGGAAAATCTTCCCATAGCTTTGGGAGAGGGAAGGTAGGGGAGGCAGGGCAGGGGAAGGCTCTCCCGAGCGCCTGCCGCTGGAGGGAAGGAAACCACGCGACACTGCTGGTGATATACCTAACAAACTGATAAAGTCACTCTTTAATACCATGCTGCGCGACGTACGTTTTTTCAAAACGCAATGTTCGCACATGGCGAGCTCTTGCCCAATCACTCTCGGCCGCTGTCACTTCTGAACTGAACAACCCCACCTCTTCGTGCAGCGACAATGGACTCTCCCAACTCGCCCGACACGTTTTGGTCTTCTGCACATTATTTTCTCATTTGGATTTTGTTATATATGGACTCCTTTCCTTCCACCCTAGAGGTGGCTCACAGAGTATCAAACCCGTTACTTTGTATCAACCTGTTACCTTTGTATCTGATACCCACTTGTACCAGATTCTATAAACTAGTACACTGTCAAAATATTAGATACATTTAGGGTCAGTTTAACATTCACCCGTGCGTTGCGTCTGCTGTTCCATGTAGATCCTATTTTAATTATATTTAAAACGTGCGGTCAAGTTAAAATCCAATGTCTTGATTTATATTTGACAACTGCGCAGTCAAGCATTTGCGTTAAATAAAAATCAAGAGTATAATTTATAACTTTGTTTTTGTTTAAACAAATTACATGCAGCAAGTTCATCATCCTCTTTGAAAATAATGTTGCAGAACTGAAGTCTTCTTCTGCCTTTATTCTTATCCATACTTTCCTTCCCTGCGACAGATACGACACAGAACCACCAACCCAGAACACATACTTGATAACGCCCGTACTTTTTAACATGCATACCTGATAACGCATACGTGACAACACGCACGGTCTAGACCACGAGACTGGCAAAATAGCTATGTAGTCTGGAATCCCTGTATCTAATACAGAAAGTATCGAATACAACTCTGTAACAGTTTGGAATAGGTACAGAAAATAGCTGTAACAACCCATATTTACGCCACCTTTCACTCTCGCTGGGATGACTTCAGTACGGTACCCCTCTGTATTCATCTTTAGGCCTAGTTGTTGGAACACCTCTTACAGCCTGGTGGGGCCAAGCGGGACTCACAACGGCACAACCAATGTTCATGTCCTGGTGGGGCCAAGCGGGACTCACAACGGCACAACCAATGTTCATGTCCTGGGGCTCTGCAATGGCCGCCCTCGTAGGCCATTCCTCAAAGCCCAACATGGAGTGTCACTCACTCAAAGGAATTTCTTTTTTACTGTTATTAATTTCTGCTACAGTGCATCTCACTCTTAGATTGAAGTGGGTCTCTATCAAACAGTTTCATAAAGACTTATGAGATATATATATATATCTGTGTGTATGTGTGTATGTGTATGTGTGAGATATATATATATATAGCATGACCCTTTCAATTTTTGAATGGGAGAACCAAATTTCACCATACTCCATACACATATTGCACTAAGTAAGGACACCTAACTTTTATAATTATCGACAACGCTGGGCTTTTACTTTCAAAATGGCGGGCATTTTTTTTAATCTCGGGTGATATGTCATTTTGGGAACCATTCAGCCAATTTACATCAAATTTTCTATGCTGAAAATGCAAGGTATTAGAATTGAATTAAGAGGTAAAATTATTTGTTGGTTCGCCATTTTGGAAGATAGCTTCACATGAAAAAATAAAACTTTTGAATTATATCTTGAAAACTACTATACCAATTTACGCCAAATTTGGCACGTAAATAATACTGTTTCAACTGGTGCGGGGGGATAGATTGCACGAGTTAAGTTTTAATACTGTCCATATAAATCTTTTGTTATAGGCGTTCTCTAGCATAATAATTTTAATATCTTTTGTATGGGTCTATGTTAAAAGGAATATCTTTCATGTTTTCAAGTTTCTTATAGTTAAAATAATAACCACGTGGATCTGAGATTTTTTTTGGTATTTGTATAGAATAGCGGCTTTTCTGAAGGAAACATAGTAGACCCACAAAAGTAACATAAATGGGTTCTGCACCGTCTACTTTTTAATATTGAGGAGGGCATAATGGTAAAACAAATAGAACGTACTAAATAAAATAGATAAAATACGAGGAGTTGGCCGCTATGTTTACGTCGGACGCCATGATGTTTGGTTCTGTAATGCTGTAGTAAAGTAAACAAATGTGAATCTCGCCATCACCTTATTGGCTGTGGATGTGTAGACGTTACTGTATGTTAGTTGCAGTTTAGATGCGAGACAGTGCGGTTCGTGGCGAGTGTTGTGTGTTGTTGCGCCTGTGAGTTGTGACGTACGAATCAGACTGTGCAAAGGCTTGTGATTTAAGAATGGAGGGTGCAAGAACGAGTGCTTCTGTGCGTGTGTTACTTCTGTGGCGGGTGTTACGTGGACGTTTTAGTAGACCATAGTGTTTTGTAGAGTGAGGTAAGGTGCAAGTCATGCATGACAGTAGTTGAATTGGCCGAGGACAGTGGAATTGTACACGCCGCCTACCTAGGTGAGTTAATTCATATACTTCCGGTATGTTTTACTGTTACTTTAAAGCCCTAAATTCTTAGATTAGAATAAAATCGTAGCTTGGATTAAAACCCTACAATCATAGGTTAGATTCAAACCCTATAATCCTAGGCTAGAATAAAACCCTACAATCGTAGGTGAGATTAAAAATGTAAAATAGTGATTCACTCATCCTGGGGTTAGGTTAAGATAGGTTAAGTGGGCACATATTACGAAATTAGGTGGACAAATTTTAAATTGAGGTGTTTTTGTATTTTTTGTGGGTGTATTTTTGGTGATTTTACCCCACAATTTCCCTGATCTTCATAGCCCTCCCCACTATTGTATTGGTAATACATTAATGCCCCTAGTACAGTATTACCCAAAGCATGGGTCGCGACCCACTGGTGGGTTGCGGACTAAAATTTGGTGGGCCCCGAAAAATATAATTTCATACATAAACATATGCATGAGTTATAAATGTTATAATTGAGAACCTACACACATGCAATGCAATTGTCAATCAGATGTAAAATACTACCACAGAGTATGCAGTGAATGCGACCCCCACCACCGCTATTCGCTGCCAAAATGATTTGTAAACTAAATTAGTAATATAACACATTGTGTAATGCTGTTTGATTAGGTATCTTATTCATTAAAATTGTTCTTTAATACGTCAACTTTTTAAACTATTTTATTAATCCTACAACCCTTCACTTCCTTAAGCTACGTAAGAAATACAATGTGAACATGACGGAACAGCGAAACGGTGCGTTTCTCGCATAAGGCATTTAAGTGGGTCCTGAACTTTGGCATTTTTTTTAATGGATCGCAGTTCATAGAACTTTGGGAATCACTGCACTAGTATATTCGTGTTCTGTGTAATTAGTGGAGAGGAAATATACCACTCTCCGCGATTTTTTCTTTTATTTTCAGAAAAACCCCCATTCTATACAATTACCTTTTTTTTTTTACTTTTGTATTAAATTGCAAAGTTTTTGTATAAAACACAAAATAAATTTAAAAACTTGGGTAAATTCTTTACAAACCCCACACATTTTTTTCCGACATCTTTTGCATTAGTGCCACCTCCCGACAGTTGTACTGGGTGATTTATTTTCCTGCTATAAACAGGGCGAAGTGAAAGGGATTAATTTTAGGGAATTGCACTGAGTGGATGGAAGGACAGAGTTCTTGTCACAAGTTTCGGATGCTGATCTACTGCACTGGGGAGCAGGTGGCTTATCCGCGTTCCATCCCTTCACATTGTCGAGCTAGATGGAGGAGTAGTCGATGACTCCCGGCACGCCTACACTGCTATTTCCCAGGAAGAGAGCCAACCTGTGGACACATCACGGTCAACACTACTACTTATTTTGGGCTGGCATTTAGTCTTAGGGGTTGACCAAAGGCTGTGTTCCACGTCCGCTCCAGAAGGGGCTCTTGGGTATCGTGACTGCGCGGATGACAATGTTATCCAGCAGCACATGTACACCTGACCCCACGCCCCATTGTAACATCATGGACAATGGTGGAGTGATGCACACCCTGGCTTAAGTGCCATGGCCAATGTATAGAATCAAAAGTTCAGATAGCACTCCTTTCCAGCTCCTTGACCTGAAAACTCTTACAGAAGGGCTCTTCACACTCTCTCATTATGGGGCCACAGTGGTGAAGTGGTCAGACAACTCACCTCCTACTAAGGTAAACTGGATTCAAGTCCCAGAGGGGTCACCCGGATTTTGCTTGTGAGAAATGTAGCAGATGTTGCAGTTGGCAGGCAGGTCTTCTTGCAATACTTACGTTTTTCCGGCCCTTGCATTCCACCCTTCCATGCTTCCTCCACAACCCCTGTATCTCAACATTATTGTTACCTCTCCCTCTGTAGAACCCCCCTTCACAACCATCAACCCAACTTCCCCCATCCTCCGTCTCCATTCCCCATCCTATATAACCTTATATACATCGTCCCTTCTGTATTTATCTCTATGCTGCATATAATTGAGATAGATTTTGATCGTACCAAAATAAAATTTATAAGAAAAGCAAAAATGTGTTAAGGGGAAGTGAGCCCTCGTAAGTTGCGAGCAGTTTCGTCTCTGTTATCAGATGTGAACCGATGGAACATCAATCGTACAGTATTAAAAAAAACAGAATATTTAAACATACCCTCCATAAACTCCTTCTGGTCCATTGCTTGCTGCTGTCAGATTCATTTCCAACATTTAACAACACGTAATCTCTTCTCAGCCCGTCCAACATCATGCGCTTGTCGGCAGCCAACAAGCTGCTAAACATAAACGAATGTGACTTGTCATCAAGTTTGACTACACTACATAATGTACATAAGCATAGAAAGCTGACTTCAAGAAATTTTATTATTTACGTAGAAAAATGGCATGATCAGCAGCATGCTGTTTTTTCAACTGTCTTAAGATTGCTTGTATCTTTTTCATCATAAAAAAATCACTCAAAAGAATACACCACGTTGTGATTCGTACACAGAAGAGCAAACATATACAGAAGAGCACACAGGGATAATCTGTTCGAGTAGTTTGCGCATTTTGCAAACTTGTACCTGGAGTGAAAAAAAGGGGTGACAGGGAACATAGAGCGGAATAGCGAAAGAGTAGAGGTATACACATTTGCACGCCTAATTAAATAAGTAAACGCCAATTATAATGTGTCCCGTTTAAGTTATTTTAACTTTTTGACCTAACTTGTGAAATTTTTCCGACAGCATTTCACGCTAACGTAATAGAATGTCGTAGTACTACCGTACCCATGTATACTACTGATACTGATGCGCCAACATTAAGAACTTGGAAAACTGTGGCAGTGTGTTTAATAGAAGAAACGGAAAATGGCCTAAACAGTAAGCCATAAAATTTAGGAACGATACCTTCAGTTAGGAAAAAAAAAAAAGCAACAAAACAAACATGAGCACGAGCAGATTATCTGGTTGACTGGTTGTAGTTGTCAAATAAAGCCGGAATGGTTGACGTTGCAGAAACAGACGCGTATTATTTACATTTATCTTCTTCACCAGTGCGTTTTGAGGCTGTTAGTAAAGTGACAAACGTTTTTTTCGATGATTCTAACAAACAAGTAAGTTGTGTTTCCGGAGTTCTATTTTGTTGCAAGGTGAAATCATAAATGTCATCTCATTTTTAATTACATAATTTTTTTTTCTAATTGTTCTTTAATTACTGTTTATTTTCTGAAGTGAAATAGTTATTCTACTAGGGGTGCACCTGGCTGCATTTTATATTTCTGGCTGTGCCCCACCCACCACACAGAATAACTGTACTTCATAATTTTTATTGTGCGTTTGACATGGCATGTATTATGCTTATCAGTATTGTTGTAGTAAACTTTTGTACTTCTTCCTTTCAGTTTAATTTTGTTTGGCATGTCTTAACTTAGTTGTGCATATTGTATGTATTTTTATTTCCTCACATATCCAGTACTGTATTTCTTTGTACAGTCAACTGAATGAAAAATAAATAAAATGAATAATTAAACTATTTGTATTGCATTTTATATAACTATTTATAATTTCCATCACATGCCCTAATAGACTGCTATTGATAAAAATATTTGTGAACCTATGCCGATCTGATAGAACTGATATGCAATTCTCACATTGCGTCTGTTTTAGGTACACAGAATAATTACCTTGTAATTAACTTTTGTCTTAAGTTGCTTTGGAGCATGGCGGGAGCAATTGTAGGATAAAACTAAGCTATAGTTTTAATTAATTTAGGATGGTCATATCTGCAATTTCCATTGCAATTTTAAGAAAGATTTTTAAGTTTTGCGTGGCCTTAGTTGAGATAGTTTTGGTTTTGACGTGCATCGTGGCCTGAGATAACACATGTTTGCTGAAGAAGTTGATGCCGTGCCGCAGAAGCTCCGTCGCGACACTATTGATGAGTTCGCTGCACAAAGGAACGTAAGCCCAGCCCTTAACAAAAATTTGTATATTAATTAGAATTATTTGTGATGGAAAAAAACTTGAAGTTCTGCTACCCAGAGGCCAAATTGTATTGAAAAAAAAATTTCTTTCTCACAAATAATAAGTATAGACTATTCACAGTAAATTGACCACTTTTGAAAACCCTCTCATTTGGAATAATAGTCAATAAATATATTTTATTTTAGTCTTGGACGTTAAATTCCGAGTGCAGTGGGATATACTGTGTTTATTACTTACGTGGCAATATTTGTTTTAAAAACGTGGTTAAAGGAAAAAGCAACTAGGGCCTCAAAAGTGCTCACTTTACCGTGAACTACCTATATAACCATGCAGCCTAAAGATTAAAAATAACTATTTTTCCTACTAGCTGTGCAATATTCTTCCCAAGTATAAAAAAAAATCAACATTGACAAAATTTATGCTTAATTCTTTATTAAACCAATGAGGATGCATAATTAAATTATGTAAGGAAGGCTGTTAATCTAGCAAAACCAATTTTCTTTGATTTCATCACGTAACTCCTGTACATCATTGGTTTATCATTTTGAGTTGAAAGAAAAAGATCTTTAAATTAAATGAAAATGAATAGTACTGAAGTGTGCATCACTTGTGATGTGTAATTATAGCTTGCCTTGCTTTAGTAAGCACGTATAAAAGTTGTAAAAAAATAGTTTGTTTTCCATTTTTACTATTTCACCTCGGTAAAGAATACATTTTATCCAGGCTCGTAACACCTTCCTGAAAGTCGCGTAAAACCAAAACTCTCGCAACAGATACAGGACACGTACTCAACCACACGCAAAAATAAACCTCTTCTTTTACATCTCGCACAATAAAACACTTTGATATTATTCTGAAAGATATAGGTGGGATTGGATGGTGACACCAAATTTGCGAACATTCACTCTAACGGAATACGCTGCACAACTGCTAATTACGATGTAGTAAAGCAATATTGACATGCATTTTAATGCTTGTTTGTTCCCAAGAATTAATCACTGCATCAAAATGAAAACATTTATGTCAGCAAATGTAGATGCCGTGCCAGTGATAAATATTGATAAATATTTTATAACCATGAATATTAAAATGTGTGCTTGTAGAAATGTATAGACTACTCATGGTTAATTAGCACTTTTGAAAGCCTTGCTTAGGATCTACTTTCATTTTGTATCCTTTTGTTGAGATTAACAGTGCCATAGACCATCTCACATTGGAAACCATGAAATTGTTAGGAATAACGATTACTTACAACTTTTCTGAAGCCCTGCTAAAGTTCTACTTCCAGGATATTCCTCCGCCTCATGCAGACAAAGCTCAACTAAGTCTAGGAAAATTTCACCAAAGGGTTTACGCACCGCATTCCTGCACACTCAGTTTGATAATATTTTGCATGGGAACTATTTCTTACTAGGCGTTACCAACACACATATTTTCTCCCTGTTCTTATTCATATTAATTATAAATAAAATATTATAATTTATAAATTAAATATAAGTTTAATTTACTAAAAAAATGAGTTACTTTTATGTCAACACTTGTGATACAAGAGATATTTAGGAAACATTTAGTTGTGATTTTAGGTTAAATGTGCCTTAATTGTGTACCTACTAGGTGTGATCATGAATCAGGTCAACTCCGGGGAAATTGTGATGCGGTAAGTGGCAGCATCCCAGCAGGTATTGCATTGACATTTGGTAATCTGCAAACACTTGACTGCAGGAATCACACAGCGTAGGTTCAAGTATCATAAGAGAAGTGTGATAGGGTATGTTTCCCACTAATCTGTCCACAACTCGTGCAGTTAGAGTAGAAATTGCAGGCATCTTCGTGTGGGAAGTGTGTAGAATTACAACTTTCCTAGAGAATTGAGAAGAAAAAAAAAAAAGAATTAAAATGGTAATTTTTGGGTTTTACCGGGTTCTCTGAATCATTTTCGTATGTGCTTTCAAATTCAGTGTGAAATAATTTTTACTTGAAGGCAAAGAGACTTTTGTGTCATGTTTGTGAGCTTGCTGTTGCGGACATCCTGCCAGAGTTTCCTGATCCTGGTCCAGAATAAACGCCTACTACATGAAATATGATATTTGCTGAGTTTTTTGCCAGAACGGAGTGAGGAAATACATAAGCATAATGTGTTTTGTTTGTTTTATTTTACTCAACTGTGCTTACTGTAAGAGTAAATAATGCCGCCACTCGTTCACTGCGCAGTTAAAGCACCCACGTACCTCCTGTTGCAGGTGTTTGCAGTGCGGTCCGGGGGAGTGACGGGTGTCGTCGTGAAAGGACCCAACGAGCACACCAACAAGAGCTTCAGGATGGAGGACAAAGGTCCTGTGATATCCATCAAGTTCTCGCCGGACCAGCAGGTGCTGGCCATCCAGAGGTCAAAGACTTCGGTGGTGAGCGTTGCAGTCTGCGTCGTGGGTTGCTTTTGGGGCGGGGATACACATTCGGCTACTGCTTTTCGTTCTACGCAAGTATATACATTGTTCTTAGTTGCTGCTTAATTGCATGGAAGCGCTAAGAACGAATTGGGTTCGGTATTCCTGCTTATAAAATATGTGTGCCTGTCAACAGGCCAGAAAAAATAAAGATATGCGAAATGCGGGAAAGAGTAAGAATAAGGAACGTGTTGTGTGAGCATTATATGGGACCAAAGAAAATAAATGTAAAACAAATAAAGTATAAAAAATATTTTTATGTAATCTTTATCACTTAGTTGTAAAATAATCAAGAGAACCAATTATTTTGATACTACATACCACAGTTGTATAATTTTTGATAACATTTTAGAAATGTAAATCATTTAGTTTTTTAAACTTGTTGGTTGCAAAGATTTACCAAAAGGAAGAGTTACGTCAAGGTTTTTTCAGTAATAATATTTACAGACGTCCAATACAAGATAGAGATATGTATCGAGCCATTCAGCAGCATGTGCTGTGCTCGCCTGTCGTGCAAAGGAAGAGAATGTGTTTGTGTTTGTTCCAGGAGTTTGTAAATTTTTTGGGTGAAATGGATCCACTAGAATATTCGCAGAGCTGCAAAGGCAAAAACACAATTATCCTTGGCTTTGTATGGACACATGTTAACGAGATTGTGTTTGTGACTGACCACGGTGTTGAACTCTACCAGGTCAGTATTTATAATTGAGATGAATAGAAAATTTGTTTGGTGGCATCTTTTTGTTCCCATTGAACTGTTACATATGTATAAATGCAGTCTACTAACGTTAATACACGTTGGCAATGAAATTAAGGCAATTTAGTTTTTGTTTCTGATGATTACTGGACTTGCAATGGTGTGACACTTTTAAAAAGACATTCAAGTAATAAACAATAATAGTTTATTTATACTCTGTTTCGTTTACGAGGGCTGTTTTTTTGGCTGTTCTAAGAAAGTAGTGCCAGTGTGGTTGCCATGCTAATGTATCCCTCCGCCTCAGCTGTTCTGACACGTGGAAGCCATGCTGTTTGTTATGTCAGCTGTTGATATTACGAGGGACTGCGACGTTATATGTACAAACAACTTGTTTCAGAAAGTATGTAATTTTCTGGTGCAGCAAAAACTGCAAAATCCAAAATGTGAAATGTATCTAGTGCAGTGTTTTACACGTATGCCACATACATGATGGTTCAAGGTACACAGCGTAGATGTCTTTAATTTTTTCTGCAACAGACTGCAGTGAGAGTGAGAGTGTATTACTTAAATCTGTGTTTAATTTCATGAGGTTACGGGATTCACATACCCAGAAAATGTAATATGTGTTTTATCTTTTGCTGGTAAACATATGTAGAAGTGGAGAGAGGCTGAAAACTAGTTTGGAGGTAAGTTTATTCGCTTCATCTCTATTTTTTCCATCTATAGCATGCTTGCCTATTAACTGCAAATTTTAGCCTACAAGATTGCCAGTTACATCTTTAAACTTCGTTCTATCGTTTCAGTAGTGCTGTTTTCATTCTTTTGTTAAAATTTAATGTTACGACTTTATTCATCTATGAATCATCCGCAAAATGTGTTTGTATTCTGACAGAAGCAAATATTTGGTACCTTACCTGCATTATTCTGCGACACATTAAAATAAGATATAGGTTTAGTGTTACTGCAACACGCTTAAAAAAAACGGCAACACTTGAAGTTCTGCCTCTAATAGTCATCATGCCAATAATTCATAGCTAATTTATTATATATTTGTACTTAATAGTCATTACCAATGCGTACACTTGGCCAAAATGAAATAATTCTAGACTCGCGTCTGAACGCACCTTGCATTTTTTAAAAATAGTTTTGCTCACGGGAAAGAACAACATACTGTGACTCTACTAGTACAAAGTAATTACAGATAAGTTGAGTTATGTATGCTGTAGGCAAGAAGTGACAATTCACATGAACTTGAGAAACTATAATGGAATAACATTTTTAAAAAATACCTCGTGTTATTATTTTTATGCACTTCAGTTAACATATTTAAGCTAAAACTTCAATCGAACATTGTACATCTCAGAGACCCTAACACAAATACACTGATGTACGTTTACGCTACAGAAACACTTCGTAATTGTACTCAAAATAATCAAATTTAAAAAATTCTGGACATAAATGAACATAAATAAATATCAAACGACGTTAGGCACAAAAGTGGATTAGCCTACAGAATTTCTACGGCCTAGTGAATACAAATTAAATACAAATACAAAACGTAATGAATACAAATCAAAAATTGATAAACTATGTATGAAGTTAGCTTATACCTCAGACTGTTGAAATTCTAATTCCGACGATTGATGTTATATAAAATGTGATATTACGTGCTTCAAGTAACTGTCACTTCACTAACAAGTAAAAAAACTTATTGATGTGTTAATATGTGTGTGTGCACGCGTGCGCGTGCACACGTGCGTACTTGTGTGCGCAAACACACACATTCTGTAGACGATTCATACTGAAAACTTTCATCACATCGGAAATATATATCGCTGCACACGAGGGAAAGAAACACACGTTGCTGGGCCTCTGCCATCGTGAGCAAACAATTGAATGTTAATACAGCACAGGAAATAGTATAATAATCAGTTTCACAAAGTGTCTGTATAAATAAGGTTTAAAGAAATAAAACGTGAAATGTAAACACACACTCGTGAAAACGCAGCAACCGCGGAGTAGTCACCATGGCGTCAGTCGCGCGAGGAGTCCGTTGGAATGTTGCCCACAACAGGGCGAAGCGGGCCAGAGCGTGCCCCCTCATTAAAAATTCATGAAAGTTGAAACTGTTAAAAGTACAAAGTAGCAGGGCGAAAATATTTTTAAAACCTTTTATGTAACTGGAAACGCAATAACGTTGTTAATGTTTGACGGGAATCTTAAATTTGCTGATATATTTTGTGTGCACTATTTTCAGCAAGTGTTGCCAATGTGACCACATACACAAACACGTTACGAACCAGCTGATCGCAGACACTGCAGATGGAGTCATTTGTTGTGACACTATTACAAAGTTGGTGGTCCTGCCAGTCTTTAAACTGCCTTCGTAAATGAAACACCATATAAAAATGTGCTCATGGTGAATGAGTTTAAATTATAATCATAGAAATTAGTAGGGTCTTTACTCCATACCTATGGTCCTAACATAAAAATTTTAACTTTTTTTTTTTGTAAGGTTTGCTTTTGTGTGTGGAAACATGTGAAAGTGTTAAAACTATAGTAATTTATAAAAGTTGCGTTTTGTCCTTGTTATGATTTAAAAACATTTTCACCTTGCCTTCTAAAAACTAGTTTTAATGTTAAATTGTGTATTTAACTATCTATAGGAAAATTGTAATGTTTTCTGTTAAAAGTGTTGTCTAGGCTTAGCTCTTTGTTTCCATTTTCTTATCATATGTTTCTCAAAAAAAAATTTGAAGTGAATAATTACTCTTAGCAGGTATCGAGTTGGATGTTATTGATCTTCATCGAAGCCAAGTTGTTGCTAGTGCAAAAAAACCATTGGGCTGCCCAACTTTTGTTAGATCAAGAGAACAGATATAACTGTAGCTATAGAGTGTTTATAGATCAGGTTAAATTCAGTTCTCACACTTACCATCGCACTCTAAGTTGTTTACAGAAAGAGATTTTTCAGCGAGTACATGTTTTTCTTTCTAGATCTATGGATTTCTTTCCATTTATTCAGTGTAGCATTTAAACTTTTTGGTAATCAATCTTTAAAAATAATCCCTGCTGATAATTACATACAGTTTAATATAAACATTACTGTGGTGGTGTAGTATTTGGCACTGCTCGCCTCTCGGGGCCGTGGTGGTGTAGTGGTCAGACTACTCACCTCCCACCTTAGCAAACTGGGTTCGATTCCTGGCAGGGTCGCTCCTGGATTTTCGCATCTGTGGGAATCGTGCTGGACGATGCTGTTTGTCTGCAGGTTTTTCTCCCCCGCTCTTGCATTCCGGCACTGCTCCGTACTCACCTCTCTCTCTTCACCCTCGTCGGTTTCAAGACCTCGATGTCAAGAGCAGTCCAAATCTCTTCATTTACTTACTTGATGTTAAGAGCTGCCCAAATATCTGTCCACTCCACTCTCTCCACTACATACGTGCAACGTGGTGGATGTGGAAGTCAGCAGGCAGATTTTCTTGGGGTTCTCCCAATTTCCTCCACCCCTGCATTTCACCACTTCTCCATCTTCACTTCAAGACCTCACTGCCAAGCACCAACCAAAACCTTTCAACTCAACTTTCAAATAATGTTGGTAGCAAATTGTGAAAGATAGTTTTGAATGTTGTCTTATTTGAAATAAAGCATTTAGAACTTTTGGCAGATGAAGTCAGCTTCATTTTGCCTTTTAGGAACAAGAATGGTTCGTACAGTCACTATATTGACACAAGTATACAGAAAATGGAAATTCAGGGGGCTTAACTGTTGATTGTCGCAGATGGGGGAAGGGATAGAGAGTGACGGGGGGTGTTGCGTGTGGTGTTTCGGGGCCATAGGTGTTGCCAGAGAAGCGCTTGCTGAAGGTCATCAAGACCCTCAGCTACAGCGTCAACTGGTACGTCTTCTGCCCGCAAAGCTGCCTCATGCTGCTGTCGCTCAGCGCTCTCGGCAACCAGATGCAGCCCCTTCACTTCCGCCCCTCCACCATCAACAAGCTCACCAAACTAGAGAGTGAGTCCACACTTAACTCAGCATTGTCTTTTACCTGCTTGTAACCAGTAACCATCCCCTTTTTCTCAAATAAATGTTGATACAGGCTGATCTCTGTAAATTGAGCTCTGCTACCACACACAATGGCGAGCAGAGCAGGCTCCCAGTTGTTGGCAGAAAGTTATGTAAAATAGTTCTATGTCTTGATGTTTAATTTGTGAGTGTAAAGTTTAAATTTGTGGCAAGTAAATTTTTTTTTTCTCTATACACATTACAGTATGAATTGGCACATTAAGGTTCTTTAACACAATTAAAGTTCACTTCAAATTTTCTTTAAGTTTATTGAATTCAATTCCTTGAATGCCGTGTGCCGTCACTCGGATGTCATAATCATGGCCATTTTGTCTTTCAAGCCATTGAATGACTCAAATTCCTTCAAAGATTATCATTTAGAACATTTTACATATTATAAAAGGAAGTCCCTGGTGCGTGTCTGTCTGTCTGTATGACTGTGCTAATCTCGAGAACTTCTGTGCGGATTTGGATGCAGTTTTTACTGTTATGATCTGCATTTGTCGAGGAAGGTTTGTGTGTATTAAAAATTGCCCTAGCACTTACAGGAGCTCAGCATTAATGCTATTAGTGAATCAAGTCTGGGAAAAAGTTTGCAGCCAGCGTGCTTTCATGGAATATGCTGCCTAATCTTTAGAGATATGACAAAATCATGTACGAAAGAATTGTGTAAAATTAAATGATCTACAAAAAGTCAACGGTAGCATATATCTATCTTTAATAGATAAGTACATAGTAATAAGTGTATTTACAATTTAAATTATGCAGTAAAAACAAAAGTAAAAGTCACTGTCTTTTCTAACCTTAAATAACTTAATCATTATCAAAATTAATTAATTCATTTAATCCTTCTGGCATGCCACCACACAAACTGATTTTAAAAGTTGGACCTCCCATAATTTTATTGCAAAATATAAATCCACCGAAATTATGTGACTCCATTACAAATAAAAAGTTTAAAAAGTTATCTCATTGAAGGTACTATTCTAACTGGCTGCGGTTCTGAAAAAACTGTTTCAATACCTAGAATACCAATGGTTCCCCCGGAATTGTCTTTTAATTTTAAAAGAGTCCAATTTCCAATAGGAGTTTGTTTTGGTATGACCATAAATAAGGCACAGGGTCAAACACTTAATGTGGCTGGAGTTGATTTGAGTAGAGCATGTTTTTCGCACGGACAACTATTCGTAGCCCTTTCGCGTGTCATGTAAAACAGAAAACTTTTGTGCTGGTGGTCTGAGGCAAAACGATTAATGTTGTGTACAAAGAAATTTTCTAAACCGCTATCATATAATATTGTTATATTAGAGATGTATGAATCTGGATAAAGCGAAGGAGGTAGGTATGTCAGGATCGTGGTAAATGGAGATTCATAATCTCTGCCTACTCCTCTGGGAGACAGGCATGACTTGTGTGTATGTATGTTATATATGATAGTAGTTTACCAATTTACTATCACATAATATTGTAATTGCCTTTTCCAATTTATTTATTAGTGTATAGCTGTAAAAACTAAATTGTACCCGGGCGAAGCCGGGCCGGGTCGCTAGTGTTCTATATTTTCTTGAAAACAATTTTTCAATTCAAATTATTAAAACTGTGTAAATATAAAGTGTAATGTATTAACAACATTATACATAAGATTTTTGCACATTTAAGCTACAAAAATAATTTTTGGTATTTATTTCATACAAAGTTTATATGTATATCATGTTGGGGAAAAAATGTTTGTTTTGATTTTGACAACTTACTTTGTGTTGTGTATGGTTTGTAGAGGTTTAAAAAAAGTTAATGGGCTTAATTGTTTTTAACTAAAATATTTGCAAAAAGTTTTTAAGTTGCCACTTTAATATCTATTCATTACAGCTACATATGTGAAAAGTCTTTCAAAACTTTGAAGTAATATTTCAGTTTCAATTGAATTCAATCCATTGAAGAGCATGTGAATACTTTCGGTATTGAATAAGTTGAATTCAATCTGTTCCAATAAAATATTTTATCGTGTGAAATGGCCTTTAGGTTCTTAACAATTTCTCATTTTCACGTGACTGATGTATGAATGAAGTCCATTAGGTAGATGTGGCGAGAGCAGGGGGTGGTTGTGAGGTTGCTGTGGTGGGAAACTTTGGGGTGTTCCCCCAAGACATTTGTCACCTGCAAAAATTCAATCATAAAACTCGTACAGAAATCAAATTAAAATCTGTGGGAGGTCTGTGAGCTAGCCCTGTGACCTCTGATGCCTCGGGAACAATTTCAGGAGCAGAATTTCAGATCTTGCATTTCTGCAGATCATTCTTTAACGTTTTGCATTTGCATGTCTGTATGAAAGGCTCTACCTCAAGCCTGCGGCCACGGAGTTTAAATGGGGAACTAATGTTAAAGAAATTCTTTTCCAACGCATCAATTTTGAAAATAACTGTTTAAAACAAAAAAACAAAAAAAAAGTTCAATGCAACTTTCTCAAAAACTGCTGCCACTTAAGAAATTTTTTGTGAAATGTAAATTTTAATTTTAAATTTTAGAAAAAAAAAGTATTTAACATATAAATTGGTATTCTACTTTTTGTTTGAAACTGTATTTTTAAAATTGATGCAATAAGAAGGAATTTCTTTAACATTATTTCCCCATTTCAACTCTGCGGTTGCAGCTGGATATTCAGAGCCCAAAAGAAAAATTTTTGGGTGCTCCAAAAGCAGACTCATATTCAAACAAGTTTTGTAATACATTATCTGACAGTGAATAATGCACAATATATGCTAACCAGTTTTATAAGATTTTTTTTAAATTAAGAACTTTGATGTAAAATTCTATAATATTTGAGTTTGTAGGATTCAGTTCTCCTGTTAATGTTTTCGTTGCTAATGAATTTCAGTAACTCATGTAAGTTCAAATATTGCGTGGGGAAGTTAATGTTAGAATGTGAGTCGCATGTTGATAGCGACAGTCTCACGCTTGTAACTGTCAAAGAGGTTTGAAAATACGGTCGGTGTACTTGACAGCCGTCGTGCTTGTTCCAGTTGAGCTCCCGGTTGTACCGAAGGCGCCCAAGCTGTGCCTCCTGGAGCGGGATGTGACGCTCGCCGTCCTGTACGGACAGCCTAGCATCGTGGTGCTGCGCCACCACCCACGCGGCGTCAGCTCTCCTGGTGCTGAGGTGATCGTCTACACCATTCACAAGTGAGAATCCTCTCTGTGCGACTATTGTAACTACATAGTAACCAAGGCAGTGCTACTGGGATTGTGTAACCCTCCTACCAGCATTGCTAGGTACTGTGCGTGCGCTTTCACGCGTGCCCGTCCGTCCGTCTTTCTTCCAATATGTTCGAAAAATCTTGTAGTTAAAAATGTACATTATTTCTATTAGCACATAGCTCATAAATTTAGAGTTATATTGTTAAAGTAGTGTTTTTTGTCCCTTATTTAATCTTATTTAGTATTTTAACTTAAATTTTAGTGTTACATGGTTTATTAACTTGAATTTTGGTGTTATTTTGCTTATATTTCTATGGACCACTATTATGCAAGATCCAAATCACTCACTCCGTCTCATCTAAACAGCCACCGTTTTTTGTGTCCACTTTAAATATTTGTGTGCCATTTATCTTGATTTGCTAATATTTTTAGAGAGACATTATTTTGTATCCAAGGATAGTTAACAGTAATTTCCATCGCCGGTATGAGTGTGATAATATTGAACTCTACTGCTGGGAAGCAGTTGTAAGTTGTGTTAATTTCCTGTTTGTTGTTACAGAATGTTGAGCGCAAAGAGGAGTCACGTACTGAGGTTGGATATGGGTGGTCGGTTTGCTGTAAATGTTGTAGATAACCTCATCATTGTTCACCACCAGGCGTCAAAGGTATTGAAAATATGTCCACTGTGTCAAGTATAAAAGATGTTTCTATAGCTTTTTAGAATGCTGCAGTCATAGTTCATAGAGTGAAGAAAAATATTTGGGTGACAGTAACTCCCATAAAGTGCTGGATGAGAGTACCGAATGAGATCATGTTCATCATGGAAATTAACCTCAGAGAATGTCTGAAGTTTCTTATTCTGTTGTTCAGTTGTTGATGTGAGTAGGAGAAGTGGAGTTGAGTGGAGGAGTTTGGACGGCACTTAACATCGGGGTCTTCAGAGCTGATAAGAGTGAAACCAGGTGAATATAGAGCAGCGCCAGAATGTAAGGGCGAAGGAAACAGGATATCTCCGAGAAAACCAGTCAACCAGCAGTATTGTCTGGCACGATTCGCACGTGCGAAAATCTGAGATTGGCCCTGCCGGGAATTGAACCTGGTAAGCGATCTAGCCACTGTACATGAGTAGAAGGAGTAATAGTGTTTCAATGTGCTGTGTACCATTTGGCTCGAACTTACCTCCACTATTTGTTACAAATTCCTCATTATTAATAGTAGTCTTTGTGTTCATAAACTTAGTGATGCTATGAGGTATGCAGAAAACATCACCGGGCCAGCGTCTGAGCCTGACGTGTTAGCATGCACAGCTACAAGTGGCCGTGCTTCAAAAAATGGAAATTTTTCTATAATGTTAATAGCAGTGAAATGCAGAAGATAACCAATTATGTGTACTCAAATAACATTAAATGTTTAGCAGTTTAAAATGGGTAAAAAAAAAGTTGAATATGGTAGGAATAGGCCGCTAGGTTACTAATGACATTATAAAAATCTGACGGAAAACACAAGTACTCACAAAACGTATAAAAATTAAAGATATTCAATCAAATAATAAAGTCATTAATATTTGAGTGCCATTAATTAAAAAAAGTTCCTATTCAATAAAATTAATGATATCATCAAATATAAATAAGATACCAAGGAAAAAAATTAAACTAATAATTAATAAATAAATAAATAAAATATTACATAATGAATAACGCCAAAGAATAACCTAGAGTAAAACTACATTTCTAGATCCACAAACTAATATTTTTAATTAAATTATCTAGGTTAAATAAATAGATAGATAGACTAACACACAAAAGTCAGACGAACATATTTTCCATGCAGATGTGAAGTCATGACGTTTCGTTGGCCAGGCCAGCTTCTTTAGGCGGCGTGTGTACCCGCGAGTAACACCCCGCGAGTACTTGTGCTCTCCATCTGCTTTTTATGATGTAATTTAAAACAAGAAGTTACTAATAACTAATGAACCTACTTTCCTCTACATGGGTACAAATTAATTTTACCGAATTTCTTAAAAACTTAGATGGCAAGTAGGCGTTGGCATCTTACCGACAGCAATATCACTAGAGATGAAACCAGAAACATGCGAAACAATACCAAGACAGTTAAAATACCAGAGTGACTTACCCGGGATTCAAATTCAGAAAAACTCATAAAGTTAAGCTACCTTGTAATCAACTGCATCACGGAGGTAGGATACGGAGCATCAACTTAGGATGTAATCAGTGTAATGTTTTGAATGATAGGGTACACTAACCTAAAATATTTACACAACCATCATTTTGAAAATAAGTGCCTGAGCCACTAAAAAAACATAAGTTTACATGGCCTACCATAATGCTACTTGTGTGAAACATTTGGTAGAAATTAGTTGATTGGTACCCAAGATAAGGCATAAAAACCTTATTTTCTTAATCAATGCTACCTTACAAAACTGCCTAAAAAAAATGTTCTTTATATTATGCGTCTAATAGATACTGTCAGCATAAAAACTTGTTAAATAGAAATGCCAAACACATCAAAATATTTATATGGCCGCCATTTTAAAAATCATTGTCTGCTCCCATTTAAATCATGTAACTTTACGTGGCCTTCTGTAGATGTGCAAAAAATTTTGTGGAAATTAGTTGAATTGTCCTGGAAATATGGCAAAATGTTTACTTTACTCACCTGACACTACTTTGCAAAAAATCCAGCTAAAGAGGATCTCTGTATGCATAAATAATGCTTCTAATTAATACTCTTTGCATACAAAATTTGGCTGAATTTTGTTGGGGTGTTTCATAGATCTAGCAAATTAATCTAAATTATTTATGTAAACCCCATTAAAACATGCCTGCCGCACATAACACATATTCATTTACATTTGCTACTGTAGCAATACTTGCCTGAAATTTTAATATGAATCGGTAGATTGATCCTTGAGATATGGCATAAAACCTCCATTGTTAATATAACGTTGTTCATAAATGGACAAAAAGTTTATGTATTAGCACATTCCATGATTGTCATAGATACAATATACAAAGTTAAATATGTTACATAGTTTTGTAGAAATAGCACACTAAGTTAAAATGTTTGTATAGGCGCCATTCGGTAAATAAGAGACTTACGTACTTAAAACATATGACCTACCACAGTACATCTTCGCAAAATTTGAAAGAAATTGGTTGATTGTTCTCCAAGATACTGCATAAAAACTATATAATTTCATGTGGGACTTTCTTCCAAATTGGTGGAGGAATGAGGCTTTGCATAAAAAAATTTTGATGTATGTAACTGATACTGTCAGTATCCTAATTTAAGTTGAAAATTCTTTTCCAGTTTTGTAGATAAAAAAATATTGAGCAAAAATTTTTATATGGCTGCCATTTTGAAAATAACTATCTAACATGCCTAAAACATGTCAGTTAACATTACCTACCGCAGTACCACTTGTTTGCCATATTTGTTAGGAATGAATCAATTGTTTCCGGAGATGTAACAAAAAAATCTATTCGTGTGGCTCTGTCTTGCAAAATGGAGTACAAAAGAGGCTCTGTGTAGACACATTTGATGTTTGTTATATATACTCTTAGTATAAAAAGTTAAGTAGGAATTTATGAAATGGTTTCAGAGATATAGCATACTGTGCTAAAATATCTAGATGGCCGCCATTTTGAAAATAAGTGTCTGACATACTTGAAATATATCTGTATATATCAACTGCCGTAGTACTACGTATTTGCCAAATTTGGTAGCAATCTGTCAATTGTTTCCCAAGATACACAAATTTTATTAATTCATTTAGCATAATCTTACAAAATGGCAGACAAAAGTGATTGTATATTTGCCTATATAATGCTTGTAATAGATACTTTCTTTCTCTCCCCTCTTCCCCCTCCATCATCCCCACCCCCGGCTTAACTGGAAACATAGTGTAGTTGAGTTAGCCAACATCTGAAAATTAGTTTCCGTAAGTACTGCTACCTGTAAAAATCTTAGATTAAAATTTAGGTGCATATCAATTATTATTTTTGCAATTAAAATAAAGCACACAGAACATTCCTGTGCCAAATGAGTGGAATATAATTTCATTTTTGTATTTGAAAACAAAAGCAACCTATTTTTGTTGCTGGGCAGTTCAGTGCTAAGAAACACACTATTGAATTAAATAAAAAAATATGTGGAAGTTAAAAATCTGAAATATTTTGATCAGTGAATTGTAGCCAGAGTCAATAGGAGGGTCAATAGTTGCATTGTCTCATAACTCGTAGTACTAAACAGTGTGCCAATAGTTGAGTGGTGGTGTGTTTCAGACTTCGATGCTGTTTGACGTGAACATGAAGGGGGAGTCAGATGGGTGCGTGACGTATCACCAACCTGTTGCAATACCACGGCCTATCAAGCCGTTCAGTCTTCGCCTAGCGGTTGCAGCCTCACAAGTATTGTCGGAGCCGGCGTACATCAGTTGCGAGCTCTGTATCCTTGTGTGCTACGAAGCACCAGATCATGATGTACACTCAAGGAATTCACACATAGTGATTACTGTATTCACCCATGTACCACCTGCACATATTTTCTCAGAAACAAATTTGATAAGCAAGGGTGTGGATCGTACATGGAGATTAAGGTCTTGGAGAAAATGCAACACGACTGAAAATATGTAGTTGGGTTTGTTATAACATAGACTGCTTTCCCCTCCCCTGAGGAACGTCTGGGTATAGCAAGGTTGGAGTCAGCCACGACGGTGTCTGTACGAACAGAGCAGATAACTATTAGTGGGGTGGAGTGGGTCGGTGGCTTTCAGGTTTAAGGTTGTTCATGTTTTCCTTACGCAAGTTACTTTTTAAACCGTAATTACATTTAAAAATTAATGGCCTATTTACCATATTTATGCCGAAGATGTGACCTACTACCTTTTGTGTTTAAATATCTTGTCTATTTGTGTCACACGCAGTCTGTATCTTCTGAATGACCGTTTCCGCTCATATTGTCGATCACCGGGCAGGCAGCCGTGCATATTGCTGGGTGGTAAAATGGCCTATTACACAAATCTAATACCCACCTTATTTCCGAGATGCCAATTTTTTCAAAATTTGGGGGTATTTATTTTGAGTAAATATGATATAACTAGGGCCATAATTTAGTAGTTCTGTAATATGTCTGTAGCTTGTGAAACACAGCCATGCACTGAAACACAAGTTTTTCGAACTACATGTATAAATTTCTTGATGATATTTTTAATGAGTATGGGTCTTACATGGGAGCAGGTGTTACATGGGTTACTATAGTACATATATTCACAGTATTTTCTCTGATGACAGATACATGCCTGGAAGTATGTTTAGCATGTAAAAATATAGTGGTGAACACTGAAGAATTAGTACCACTTGTGTACCGCTGCCACTCTCTCTACCTCTCTTCTCTCTCACCTCACCCTGCAGTCCTCAGTTTGAGGCTGTCTCGCGTCAGCCATCCGCAGAACATCACTCTGCCCGAGCGCACACCGAGAGGCTGTCTTGCGCCAGTCTAGTTGCAGAACGTCACACTGCCCGAGAGCCCACCGACACTGCATCTACCTTCGCAGAACGTCACTCTGCCCGAGAGTCAACCAACTTCTTCACTGCCTTTCGCAGCATAGCTGAGAGTCTTACTCTGCACGACACCGCCTCGCTGCCCGCTAGCACGCCGAAGCCTGCAGCACTTCCAGCTACCTCGGAGCTCACCCGCAGTTGACTCGAGTTTGAGTACCGCTGACTTGGGGTCGGCCTCACCCCCCATGCTGCAGCATCTTCCGAAACTAGGTCAATTACCGGTTGGCAACCTAGGATCGGCCCTAGTCAGGGTGCAGGCTGGTTTGTGTGTGTTTAACGAGCAATCAATAACCAGACATAAATCTGACTTGGTTGAGTTATCTCTTCCAGCACACTATTCTTTCTTCACCTTGTCACCAATCCTAGTAATACTCTGTCAGGGATAGTCACGAGCTGGAACCTCGTCCCCTACCTCAGCCTTTAGGAACTGTCTCGAAGTGGAACTTGGGAAGCCAGTCTTCCTGGGCAACACTAGAACAGTTGTCATTGTGGACTATCGCCCCTCCAGTACGTGCCTGGGTCCACCAGCGATGTCTCGCTCGCCAGGCTACTTGCTGGAGAACGATAGGCCAATCCCTGACGAACCCCGTTTCCACATCATGCTTGGGTCTGCCAGTGAGGTCCCGCTCGTCAAGTATCCACGAGAACGGATGCCCCAAAATGTGATGCTGTAACCCTAAGTTTGGTACTTGGATCTGCCAGCTTCGTCACGGTCGCCAAGCCAATAGATTGAAGGTCAGTAGTTCAGGCTACCTACCCTATCCAACAGCCAACACCTTACTCTCCATCAGGCCGTGTCTACCCCTTTCTGGCCACCCACTATCTGCATATCTGATATGTCACCCCCCTTATGCTTCACCATAGGACTGAGCGGGGTAAAGCAGCCAAGCAGGAGCTAGCCCTGGCTGGAGTCCTGGAGAGTAGAGAGTCAGGTGCCAGCCAGGTATACACCTGGAAGGAGGAGAAGGCTGCTCGCCAGAGGGGACCAGTTGCAAGTTCGTCCAAGCCGTCGCAGTGTCTCCTTTGGCACGTGCCTTGTGCCATTTCTCCGCTGCCACCAACGCCGTCGAAGAAGCTGCCTACCTTCACTTGGCCCACTAACGTCACTAGGGTGGTCAGACAACTGAACATCACACCTACCTACGCCCCGCCCCTACTAGGGAACCCACTCGCCCATCGCTTGCAAGTGCGCTCTATTAGAAGTGGCCAAACCCAGAAACGTAGCCCCCAACAAAAACCCCGTACGAGTGGCGACCACTGCTTCGTCGCCATGGAGGGGGAAGAGGGGTAGGGTGAAACTGCGGAACTCTCAGAAAATTAAACGTTTTACAAATTTGCTTATTTTTACACTTATTTGTGTCTAAAAAACAAAGGAAAAAGAAATAATTTCAGCATTCACAAACACTTTTTATTCAACATTGCGACATGAAAATGCTTTCCCTCTGTCGTTGCTAACGTTACTGGGCGCATACCTGTCAGTGTGCCCATTAAAATATAAGCACATAGGGGTTGTGGCATCTTTCAAAGGTTGATTTCAAAAGTACTCAATTACCCATGAACAGCCTATACTTTCGTCTCCCTTTATGCAACCCAGGTTAGCTGTAGCACGGCCCTACGGCATATTCACACAACCCTAGTCGTCGGAACAAGTTCTGAGCCCATGTGCAGAGCTGTGTAAACTCCTGTTTAAATTACGTGGGCTTATTATACTTTGTAATATTTGGCAATACAATATTTTTATTATTATTTTTATGAATATTTCATAGGGTTATTTTATGTGTGTAAATGTTATCGTCACGCAGAAGCAAAAACTATAATGAAATAGTTGATTATAAATGAGAAATAATCTTTAACGTCTCAGCTCAGATTCCCCTAACTGGGTGGTGTTCCAGCCAAACATTGTGATAGACGCAAAGCTTGGATGTCTGTGGTAAGACTTTTCAGTGAAGTTAGTGAAATGATTTGCAAGAGAATTTACTTAAATGGTGTACAAAATAAATATGTGAATTTTCAATTTTTGTTTGTGTGTCAGATCTAGTGAGTAAGTGAAGAGATTTGGGCGGCTCTTAACAGCGAGGTCTTGAAATTCGATGAGGGTGATTGAGCAGTCATTCGATGAGGGTGATTATGGAGCAGCACTGGAATGAAAGGGTGGGGGAAACAGGATGTCCCTGAGAAAATCTGCCGACCAGCGGCATCATTGTCCAGCACGATTACCGTATACGAATATCCGGGGGTGACCCGGCTGGGGATTGAACCTGGTTCGCCTTGGTGGGAGGCAAGCATGTTAACCTCTCGGCCATCACTGCCCTGCCAGTAAGTTAGAGTAATATTCCAATTGCAACTCTGTTAGATGGTGGTACTGGGTATGCATCTGTGCATTAACTCAGAATTAATTTTTACGTACTTATCTGCAGTTGTAAATTCTTGAGACTCAGTACCATTTTTTTGTCCTTTGTGAAAGAGACCATTGGCCCTGCCTGTCCTTTCTAATGTTGATAATGATTTTTAATAAAATGTTGAAACCTTATATAGACCTCCATTTTTTGCCGTGTGTTTTTGACTGTCATTGAATTAATTATTGGGTGAAACTTGACCATTGGATAATGAGGAGAAGTGTCATTTTCGATCAGCATTTTAAGTGGCTGTAATTGACATGGTATGTAGGTGTGAGTGATTACAGGAATACTTTTGTGTTTGTATTTTCTTGAATAAGGAAGTCATTTAGTTAAAAATTTATTTGAAATGAGTAGTCTTTTTTTCCTACCTTTTCGAGTACAGGAATTTTTTTAAGTTAATTTATTGAGAGTGTGCCAGAATTGTTGTTGATATAGTTTTGACGTTGCTCAGGCATGTTGAACTGAACCTCAAACCTTTGGTCGCCTTAATCCCAGACAGATGTCTTCTGGTGGACTTTCTGATGCAGAGGAAGAACTCGAAGCCGGTCTTGATGCAGGTAAATAACGTGCAATATGAAATTATAAAACATGTTGGTTTTACGCATAATTTACAACTTTGCTTTGTAGTTTGACAGACCTGTCTGTGATGGTGAACTCCCCCTACAATTCTCCATCACCCCCACTGCCAAGTGCATAGTTTTGTTTTGTTTTCCCCACAGCAGACCACTTAAACCATCCACCCAAAATTATTCTTGGCCTCTTTTGAAGCACTTTTTTTACAGTGCAGTTTGCATCAAAAAGTGTTTTAAAGAATGAAATATTAATGTTCTCATTTGGTGGTAAAAGTGATACAAAAGTACGTTCACTTTCCTGACATAATTACAGTATAACCTCTTTATGTCAATGCCATTTATTGCACCTGTCTTTCTATTACAACATTTTTGGAGGAACCGTGAAAACATATGGGTGAAAAAAGTTAACAATTTAATAGAAATCAGATAAAAAAAAAATTTTTACTTTTTTTTGGTCTCTAGATGTTGCATTTCTCATGTTGAGTGCTGTACTGGATGCAGTGGATATATATAAAAATAGAAAGCACCCCCTACGCCACCAGGGCCCATTGACTCTGCCTTTCTGCCCGTGCTCCCGGGCCGCAGTGCAGTAGTGGTTATACTGCTCGCCTCCGACCTAGGTGAACTGGGTTCGATTCCTGGCTGATCGCTCCCAGATTTTTGCATGTGGGAATCATGACGTACGATGCTGCTGGTTGGCGGGTTTTCTTGGGGATCTCCCATTTCCCCCGCCCTTGATTTCCGGCACTGCTCCAACTCGCCTCGTTTCACCCCCATCAGCTCTCAAGACCTCGATGTTAAGAGCAGTCCAAATCTCTCCACTTCCGTTTGTGTATCCTTCCGCCTCGTTTCAATATGATCATTGCCACTGTGATGGTGTGTGCATAAATTTAAAGTCTGAGTAATGTAATATTGAAAACTCATGTGATGCATTATTTACCAGAGGTAAACGTGTATGGTGTTATTACAGTTATATCCAGCATTTTATACCAATTATTACAATAATTTCAAACAAAAAGTATAGAACAACAAGAAATTGATGAAAACATTTGGTATTTCACACCAGTCTGCAAGAGTGGAAAAGGAAGGTAGGTAAGTTTTGCGTAGTTCTCGTTAGAGCAAGTTACAAAGAAATAAACCATTTGACATTTTAAAACATTTACTTCAAACATAGAAGAGAAGAAAACGAATAATGCCGAACTCCATTCAAAGATCAATTGCTTTTAGGTTAAATATTTAAATTAATATTTGCAAACGGTGGTTAAAAAAAAATCTTGGCCAAAAGAAAATTTCAATTTCAACACATATTTATTTTATGACTTGATGAAGTTAAAGTTCATGTAGATCAAAGATTAATGAAAGTTAATCACCGGCTAGATTACCAGGGCTTCTGGGAGGGCTTTAACATTTTCTAGAAGTGATAAGTTCACCTTCCAATTTGTTAAAAATCTCTTAAATTCCATATAGCAATATCTTAGAAAATGATTCAAATAAGCTGCAGGATTATCCACCTTTCCTGTTGTAGACTCAACGATAGCTTCCATTTGAACAAGCACTCCAAAAATAAATTGTATTAAATCGAGCTACATTGATAATTAAAAGTTGTTTCAAAATAAATTCTTCCCTACAACAGCTTATAAAAGACTTTCGCGACAGCTTAGGTGCTAACTCACAAAAAAATAATGAGAGGGTCCCAGATTTAATGAATTACATTAAAATTACACAACCGCTGTCTTTAATGGTTCCCAATCTTCTCCTTGTACATCACAAGAGCCGAAAAATCACGTCATGAACAAAGATAAGCTATCTTATGATATATAAACCAAGTTAAAATTTCGTGTCATACATTTAAATGTGCCGCCAAGGCGCACACACTAATATAAACCTCTTAGGCAACCATTACCCCTACATAGAGATGCTAACTTCAAAGGAAACTTAATTACATTACAGAACGTGGTATGCTATCAATTTAAGAATAATAAAAATTTCTTGAAACATAACTAAACAAATAAACACAAACATGCACTGTAAATAAACATTAATGACACGGTGGGTAGAATTCAAAATGTAAACAAACATGAAATTAGCTTGAATAAACAAACTTACAGGACATGTCAAACCTAGAATAAAAACAAATAGATGATCTATAATTACCATTACAGAGGCCCCCCTCAATGCGGTACAAATTTTACATTAGAAAATTTTGTTTAGCATTATTCAGACTTTTTACCATGACATAAACAAAACACACACTCTTACCAAAATTTGCAAAACAAAATAATCACATAGTCCAACGTTACCTGAAAAATAAAATACATATTAAACTTTTGAAATACAAAAGTCCACCATTTATGAATAGTTACCCAAAACTGCTGAAAATTCTAGCATGTTTCATGTCGAAAGTTTCAAATTTCATAATTCCTGATTGTTGAATACACTCAGTTCGAAAACCGATCAAAGCGACGTCACGCATCACCCACAATTCTCTGAGCCATCCAAAACACAGTACACAGTGCAGAACTCAAAGGATACGTTACTCTAACTTCGGAAGTAATGGCGCCATCAGCAACTCGTCTTGTCGAAATTCCAAAAAACGCTGACGGTAAGTTATATCCAAACCACTTAGGTTATACTAAGTCTTTGTAGCAATGATAATTATTGTATAAATGTTGTTTTCATAAATCATACATGTGATTGTTAGTTACCAAACATGTTGAGCCCATATAATACTGTAGTGCGAATGGCCCATTATAGTTCAGGTCCCCTGCCTGCACTTGTTTGCCATTAATGATAGCAAGTCAATAGTGTCAATCACTGGGCACATGGCATTCAGTGTACATGTCATAATATATGTAGGTAGGGATGGTGGCATTTTTTCAAAGGTTGATTTCAAACGTGCTCACTTAACCGTGAACAGCCTTTAGCGCCATTCACGGTAGACTATGAACTTTTTTTCTTTCGTGCAGTTGCATCTTTTACAGTGCGATTCTTTAAGAAGGTCGTAGGACGTAAATCAACTTCAAATATGACACTTGAAGTCTTAACAGGCAGGGTGGCTACGGACGGGCAAAATCTGGGAAACAGGAAAAAAAATCCTGAGAATTTTAAACATTCCGGGTAAACAGGGAGATGTCAAGGATGTTTCTGATTGGTCAGGGAATTCTTCTGCTTATTTAAATGTTTTAATGTAATGTGTATAATGCCTATAAAAAAATGTTCCCTATCCTCTACCACATTGCACTCGTGAACATCGGCCGGTGAGTTGGAGTGTTGGCGTTTGTGGCATTTCAAACAAGTCTTTGAAAGGCTTCTCATGGGGTACCATGACTATTATAATTTGCAAAACATGGGCATTTCTGTAGACTATAGTAAAAGGTGTGGTTGTATATTTCCTATATTTTTACAATATTGTGTCTTATTTGTTTCAGCCATATGTTACAAGTACCACACAATTATTTTAAGCCAGAAAATCTAATTTGTATAACAAAATCCATAACACAAATATTGATAGTGAAATCACTAATAGAATATTTATTTTGTTGCATACTTTTGCACCATTTATGCATATGCTACATTACACGACTGTTAAAATCTCTTTTTTTATACATAGTCATGAGAAAATAATTTCATAGGAACATTGTTTCTTAATGTGTTAGGCTTTAACCCCCTTAATTACCAACTGCAGGTCCTGCAAGATATCTTGGCGCCAACAGAACAGAACCGCAGTCACCTTGTCGTCATTGCAGAGTTATTTGACCACCTGAACGACGTCTACAGGAACTACCTTGAAGTGGAGATGATGAGTCAGGTGAGCAAAATGCAGTACATTGAATTGAATTGTACACTTTGGAGGCAAGTACAACACCTTACCTGTACCTGCATTTCAAGTTCAACCCCCACAGAAATTTAATAGCAGGCTAATTATAACAGGGTACAGCATTCAGATTCTCAAGCATCTGGTATTAAAATACATAAATGATAATTTTGTGTATTCTTTTGTGAATGTTACACTGTGGACTGTAATGGACAATATTAGACAGCCTCGTACATTGCCAGTTGTAAGAAGTCCCCTCCATTGTATGAATTGCCATGACAGGGTATCAGAATATATACTGAGTGGCCAAATTATTATGACCAGTAGAGGCTTTCGAACAGGTCATCGGCTTCCATAGCCTATACGATGTAATGTGCGGCGAACAGTTGGTTCAGAGACCTTCGCAGTTGCTCCTTGATTAAGATTCCCCACAATTTGACATACTGTTGCTCTTCTGTTGGACTGGACAACTCTGGCAAGTCTCCTTTCAGATTGAGCATTCAGTAGCCTGTGACGACCACAAGCCTGACGTTGAGACCCGGTTTTCTGCTTGGTAGTTCACTCTCTGTAAACATTAATAACTGCTGCTCTCGAACACTTCAGAAGTGCAGCCGTTTTGCTGATACCGGTTCCGACGCTTCGAGCGCCTACAATCATCCCACGTTCAAACTCAGTTAAATCACGTTTGTTGCCCATTTCTTCGCAAGCAACACAGTGCAATTGATGCTTCGCTTGTCCTGCATTCCCATTTTATAGCTATCTCGCCCTCTGGCGGTAACAAGGTGAAGTTGTGGCCGATCTGCGTAAAAGTGTCAAGTGGTCGTAATAATTTGGCCACTCAGTGTATATAGCACATGATTTTTACATTTCATCACTACTGTGACTTGCAAGTGAAATTGTGGAAAAGTCAATATTCTGTACAGTCGGATTTCAGATACATGATCAAGACGGTGTTCATGTTTACACAACCTCGGTATACATCCAAAGTGAAGACAAAATAGGGAGGAGGTGAAATACAATGGAATGTGTAGCTTTTTGTTTTTCAAAGAGCTGATAGAAAAAAACCTAGGCATGCAAACAAACAATAGATGTAGACTTGACCTTAAGGCCGTCTCCTACCGGAAACTATTTTCGTGTTTGAGGTTCGGAAGTGTTGAGTGGTAAGGGCGACTCGGCTACATGCATCGTGTGGGCCATCGTCGCTACGCGCAAGGCTCTAAACTGTTGTGCAGTGTTTTCACCACGATGCGTGTATCTATGGTACTTTCAGCGATGACAGTATAATTTTATTGGTGCAAAAATTGTAGCAAGATTCGATGTAGACTCCTATCATGGTTTCACTCGTGTCTGGATAGTAGGTTTTAAGATACAGCTGTTAGAATATGCAGTTTTTTATACAGTTTTGGAGAGCTTCAAAATAATGTTTATAGCATATATGACATCTTGACAGTACCATTCAGTCCTCGTTGTGTGCTGTTTTAAAATACTGTTGTGTCACTGTTAGTGTACTATTTTTTAAACAGTTTTGAAACCTAATTTGTAGTATTTAATTCTGTAAAGAAACGATTGAGAGTAATATTTAATGGTTTTGTTGCCTTTGGTATTTAATAATTGTCATAATTGTTGCTTTCATTATCCATTTGAGTATCTACAATTTATTTAATAATGTATATTTGTCCGGTGTTATGATATAACTCTTCATGGTAAATATTTTATTTATTTATTTATTAAAGCGTATGTAATGTGTTATTTACGTATTTCAGTTTATTTAATAATTGTTTATCAATATTTTTATCATTTACGTATTTTCCCGTTACCTTGATTTCAATTCAGTTTTGGGTCTGTGTTTTAAACGCTACGTTTATCTTGTCGGAAGCCTGCAAACCAGTGTTTCATTACATTGTTTCTCTACCAACCAGATGTGCAATGCTGTGTTGCGAATTCTTTCAGTCGCCGTTTGAAGCTACCACTTCCACCTACTTCGCTGCCGTTCTTGCAAATTTTCTTGGTGTATCCCTGCCACTTGGCGCATGATTTCGCATAAAAAATGCTCCCTTTGTTCACATGATATTTGCCCCCACCTGTATGCGCTTGATTGAGCACATTCGTCTCTTCTGGATAGCCTGTGACATCTAGTGTCGAAAATCTAAGCTTGTCATTTGGCTTTTGTTTCTACTTTCTGTGCACTCCACTAGCTTCTTCTCGTCACTTTCTGTCCAGCTACAGAGTCAAGATGGCGTGTTGCCCGGCTTTGTTGGCTGTATTCTTTGGAACTTGAGTTTCTGTTTTAAAGTTATAGTTTCATTGCTGTGGTAGAAATGTAGTTTCTATAGTACTTTTAAAATTAATTTTTTTTGTTTATGTTTTTGTTGATGTTTATTTGGTAAGTTTCGCCAACATGTAAATTGGATATTTTTTGTCTCCCTTCTTGGTGAGTAACACTCCAATTTTATAGTCGTTCTCTTTGTGCATGCAACAACTATTTTCACTCACTAATTTTCTATGGTTATATTTATTTTGGTAAGGTTCCCGCTGCCAGGCTAATCTATACTGCTACTTTGGTGCACGTGCAGGCTATCTGTTACTGCAACTGCCATGCCAGTCTTTTCTACACGTGCTGGTTAAATTTTTGTTTCATCATGGGATAACCTTTCTGCACATTGCTTCCCCTTTCTTTGTTGGTGGCCTTTCATTGTTCATGTGGATTCGATGATCATCATACAGCTAAGTTACACCGGAACTCATCTAAAAATGTCATTTGATAATTAATTTTTTTACAAACTATTTTCACGCACGTGTGATTTGAACAGTTTCATATTGTCTATTTTGATTTCAAACTAAAGTAAAGTACCTACTTGTTGTCAAGTGTTAATAATTATATTTATGAGCATGCGCGTGACGTCGGGTGGCTGACGGCGACGTCGCGATCAGGCAAGGTTTTGACGTGTTGGTCAGACACATGGGTGATTCAACTGGCAGACCGGGCCCCAGCCGGTATATAATACAGGGTGCGTGGCTTGACGGCACGGTGGAAAATCAAGCGTGGGCTTAGCAGTCCTGCATACTGGGTGGCAGACAACCACAGGTTTACCTGTGCTGGAGGTGGCCCGGGGTGGCTGCTGACCCTGCTGCTGGAGTTGACTGGAACAAGTGCCCCGAACTGGGGCGACGGTGGTGCTGCGGCTGGCGGTGCTGGGTGAGCCCGGGGAGGGTAGCTGGTCTGGCGACACTGGAACCAGGGATTCACGATCCCTAGTGGAACGCACCGTTCCTGATGGAGGTCAGTGACAATCGGGTGTGGTCGGCCGTCAGTCTTGATCGGGGGCTGAAATAACTAGTGGGAGGGAGAGGCCTTTCCAGCTAGCAGGCGGCCTGAGCTCCTTCCAGGGGGGTTATGCTGCAAAGTGCAGTTGGGGCTGGGTTACAGCTCCTGTTGGCTTTGGAGGCCGCAGCTGCCTTCCTTTTCTGCCACTTTGTACCACTCCTTTGGGTGTACTGCCTACGGGTAGGTACAAATATCGGCCTCACGAGAGGAGAGCAGGCGACTATGTTCTCTAGCTAGGTGTAGAACCAAGCCGAGGCTGAGCCGACCAAAGTCGTACCCAATTACTTCAACCAGCGACAATTCAGTGCGGTGGTTGGAGCGATGGGTTTACCCAAAAGTCCGACAACAACGTTGGGTGTATGTCCAAAGGTGGGCTGTCCCCCAGAGATTATTCTATCACTCCTTCCGGCATCAGTTCAGCGCGGTGGATGGAGTGAATCGGCTAGACTAGCTGACTGACAGCCCTTGAATTGTGTTGCTAGTGGTTGTGGCTCTGCCTTACTGCGCACCAGGTTCACAGTACGGGTGGCCATCGACTGGGTGTGTTTTACGACGTACGTGCGCCTGGTTAAGGGAGCCTGCAGTCCTACTCTAGGTTTAGTAATTGGTTTGTCAAATACGCGGTCTCCTGCTTTACCCTAGTGGACTGACGTCTACAGAGGATAAAATCACAGTCACCCTAGAATTAGCACTCTGAGGTTTGAGAGAAAACGTGTTTATTCCATGAGGAATGGACACGGTGGCCCGTACTACTTCCTAACTAATCAGGAACTGAACGGAAGTAAACTACGTAAACCAGGTGACTGGGACCTGGATCTAACCTGAACAAGAGCAGATGTGGCCAGGTAGCTATAAAAACAACTTTCCCTAACTATCTTAATGCTGTTGTCCAGAAGGGACTTCGAGGGCCACTACCAGAAGGGTAGTGGGTGTAACACTACCAGAAGGGTAGGCTGTTCAAGGGGTTCGAAGACTTCTTGAGGGGGTGGGGGTTTCTGGTGCAGGTCTTGAAGAGCTTCTGGTAGGTCGTGAAGACGTTGGGGTCAGCAGAGAGCCCCAGCAGCACACGAGGTGGTGGAGCGAGCTGCTGGAGATGCCAGAAGTAGAACTGGAGAACTGATGTTCCTCGGTAGTGCACGGCCATATATTCTACCTGCCCGCTGGCTCGTCTGGGGTGCGGGTGTGCAGGCGGCGAGCTCCTCCTTCAGGGCAGAACTTTACTCTCTAGCGCGATCCCTCGGCCCGTGGCCAAACTATGCACCTCTGTAATGCTGGGTTACCTTGGTTGCGCGAGCTTAGGCGCTTAACTCTGCTGCTTGGCTAGCCTCAATCACACGTGAGGGGGTGGCGTGACGTTTGACATAAGGGCAAACGATCTTGGCTGACATGTCCGTGAGTGCCCCCGCAACTAGAGGCGTACTTGTAGGCTCTCATAGCAAGTCGTTTGTCGGGGTTCAAACCCCGTCTGAGGTAACGTGATGATATGTACAGATGAGGCAAAGTTGTGTTTAAATCTATGTCAAATAAGCGTCACGCGTCAAACAGTTGGTTTGATCTTAATATTTGTGTAAGGTTAATAACTTATTATTTAATACCAATAAGCATAATTAGTTGTTAGGAATGCATCCCAGGGGCCTCAATTTAATGTTTATCAGCCTCATTAATTAACATAATTTCTATTTTAGAAAAGGACGTCAATTTTGTGTCATGAAAGACACATTTAATTATTTCGATATTTTGTTTTACTGATTTATGGTTAAGTTTCATTGCTTTCATTTTTGAGGACTGTTAATGTTGTATTGCATTCCCTCCTTTTTTTTTTTTTTTTTTTGGTAATTTAGACTGTAATTTATGTTGAAAGAAAGAATGAATAAATCAAAGGAAAATATTTAATTACCACACAACCGCATTTCATGTCTTTTCATTTTAGATAATTAAGGTTTCCTCTGGGCCTATATGATGTTTAATCATGCAAGTAAGTTTTGTAATTATTTTTTTTAATTATTATTATTCTTTCTTTTGTGCCATGTACGGTCACCCAGCATGATGTATTAGCGCTTCCTTTTGCCTTTTATGAACATATTTTATATTGTATATCGCTTCCTTTTATATTTGTTTGTGCCGGGTCCTTTTGGGTACTTATTTCTTTATTATGATTCTTTGGTTGTTATGGTTTTTTGTGACATTTCGTTTGTTGTTTATGAATAACTCGCGACATTTCTGTGTTGGGTGTAAGTCAATTTTTTATTTTATTCGTTTCTTATCTGTTGGTTATACATGGGAACACAATTAATAGTTTCATCAAAAAATGTGTTTTTCAAACATGTTGCAGCACAATTCTAGAACCAGGTAGGCAACCGCGTACAGTTGGAGAGTGCAATTTACACCAAGAAAAACAGGTGAAAACTATCATTTTAGAGCCTGACCATGAGTTCCTGCTAAGTAATGAATTACCTCCTCCTATTGTGGTGAAGCAAAGCCCTGAGAAGGAAAAGGAAGGAGGAAACTCTGTTCCACTAAAATTTTGGGTGGATACATATTACGGACAGCAGAAAAATAACAGTGAATGAGAGTTACACCACATGTATGCAACTGATAAGAGAATTCCATAGATAACATGCATAAATTTTTCGTAGCATCGATTGTGCATATTTGTTATGTGAAATGGTTTCCCCCTCTCATGAGAAAAAACCATAAGCAGGTGTTTCAGTGGCAAGGCTACACGCCACATCACAGCACTCAAAATGCCGCAATTTATTGAACAGTGGAAAAAGTGCTTAAAATTAATTTTAAAGAGAGTAATGAAACAGACAGAATGTCTGCCTGTTGTGATGCATTTTTAGCCATCTGGCACCTGCGTGGGACATGAGAAAGATAATGTGGCAGGCGGGCGATCAATAGCACGACTGGAAACGTCAAATCAGCACACACAGTCGAAGCTTGGAGAGCGTGGACAAATGTGGCACGGCCCATTACACACACTCACGTTCGCTTCCACTTCCAAATTATCTTCCAAGCGCAAGGAAGTTATGAAAAGTAGAAAAGAAAGGCACAGGAGTGAAAATGTTGATAAGTCAGGGATGGAAAATAAAAAAAAAGTCAGTGCAAGTTAACATTCTCGTCGCAAATACGTACTACTCAGCCGAGACCCAGAAAATGTGTTTCATACATGTAGATTATTTTGGTACTTTGCCATTTACCAGACTCTCTGGTTTACCGAACTATACCACCCCCCCAATTAGTGCGGTAAACTGAGGCTTTACTGTATTATTAAAATTATGTTAAACAATATTTACTGGTGGGCGAGTTAATTTAAATGCACACAGTCTTCCAAATTTGAACTCTTACTGTGAAGTTAACTGCGTGCATAATGTTTTATTTTAGAAGAGTGGCCTAAACTTTGTGTAGAATGAGGAAAAAAATTATTTTTATATTACAGGTAACTAATCTCACAAAAGTCATATAGTGTGTTTAGATGCATTGAATAAATAAGAAAAAAAAAACCAAAACTTACACTGAAGTAAAAGTTATTTTAAGTATAATTTTTATTTATAATTGTGTGTGCCAACAATTGTAAACAGAAATCGGGAAGTGATGTGACACCTGTGTAAGCGCGAGTGTCCTTCCTTGTTGCAGATGGGAACGCCTGCCACATCTTCACTGGGCATGACTCCTCCAAAGGTGCCTGCTCCCAGCCAGCAGAAGGCGCAAGTTGTCGTCGACCAGGCTGACATGTACACAAATGTTTTCTCGAGGTTTGCAGACTGCCGCAAGGAGGATGGCAACAATGGTAATGCAGTGCACTGAATGCTGGTGTAACTCCAGTAGTTAGGAAAGTAAATGTCTTGCGCTTAGCTGTGTGTTGTGGTTGGTGGGTGAAGGCAGCTCCAAGTTTGTGGTGTGGGTCCTGCTGGAGTACATCCGCTCGCTCACGGACTACCAGATCCCAGTGCAGCACTACCTCCACGAGCTAGTCATCAACTCGCTGGTCCACCACCGCGCGTACTACCAGCTTCACCAACTGCTGCAGTACCACGTCGTGTCCGACTCTAAGCCTTTGGTGAGCTTCATCTCCTGCAACTATTACAATATTCCAACTCTGGTCTATTCCCGTTATACCAAGCAGAGATATATACAATTGCAATGCAATGAATTTTCTGATATTAAAATGTATTTGCATAGCAGTTGCTACAAATGTGTGGGTGGAAACTGTGAATACAGAGAGGATTCTCTTTTACCCCAGACGACAGATAACAGCTGACATTTTGTGGTGCCACAGGCATGCTTGTTGCTATCACTGGAGAACCTCTACCCGGCAGCACACCAGCTCGCCCTGGACATGTTGAAGCGCCTGGGCACCGCCAACGAGGAGATCATCGAGGTGTTGCTCTCCAAGCAGCAGATCCTACCTGCTCTCAGGTACTTCCCCCGTTACCTTTAATTGGTGTTGCCGTTGTTGCATCGACCCCTGACCTCTCCTGGGACAGCTACTGAGCGAGGTGGATATTCAGCAAGACCTGGGTTCGATTCCCAGTCTAGCTATCCTGATTTCGGTTTTCCATGGTTTCCCAAAATCTATCTAGGTGGATACTGCGACAGTTTACTTACTACAGACCATGACCAATTCCTTCCCTGTTCCCCTGAGGAACTTGCTCCATCTCTAATGACCTCACTATCTATGAGAAGTTAAGCCCTACCTCCCTCCCTTGGAACAGCCAAGCACACAGCAGAAAGGTGACAGGCAGACACGGACATCCCAAAAAAACTTCCAGCTCAAGGAACTCTGGGAAATAAGAGGTGGAAGATATTGCACCTCTCATGAATTGTAACAGCAGTTTTTAAAACTCATATTGAGCATGATGTGCTCTGAAATATGTCCGTAACCTTTGACCCTCTGCCTCAGCTGCACCCCCCCTACCCCCTCATGCTAAGCCACACTCCTGTCACGAGATCCTGCAACGTCAATTATGTCACTCACTATTCCGTTTCATATAACTTCAGTAAATTTTGACAGTTCTCAAAAATAAGTGCTGCCACGATGTATCCCTCCACCACAGATGTTCTGTCTGTGAAGAAAACTTGTCTTTGTAAACAAACTAAGATTCCAATGACAAGGAGAATTCAGTCCAGTACTTGGGCTACTGTAGCTGGTTGCCATTCCCAACCGTTTTATTTTTGTTATGACTACATAATATATTAGTTAAGGTTCTGTTTATTTCATTGGTGGTGTGGGGAACTTTAGTTTTTAACATTTTTCGTGAGACGTGATTGTTTTGCTGTTCTTCATAATTATGAGAGAGCGGCGATTGGAACTTACTTTGTTTTGATGGAGCGGAACATTTTTTTTGTACGACAATAACATTCAATTGACTATAACTCTAAAGTTTTAACTTCATCTAAAGAACTAAATGCAATAAATGTTTCGCTGTTCGTACAGATGCGAAAAATACTCAACACAAAAATTATTGCATTTTTTTTATATAATGAACTACACTTTCGCTTTTACTAATTGTAAGCGACGATCAATCCGTATCCGAAGGAACACACTCAAGTACAAATTTGTCAGGCAAAATTCCAATGTAATGTCGCAAAATATAGGCGTCGAAATTTCCTAATGTTTACTGGGATCGCAGCATCCCTTGTATTTTTAGCTTCCCAAGGTACAGTGCTTCACGGTGTTTTGCTGCATTACACAACTTGTGGCAAATGATGTCAAGCGAGGATGTAGAATAGCTGCTCATTGATGATGTGCACCTCAGGTCGATTTTGTACGATATTAAAAACAAACTAACAGATTGGTACGGTAATATTTTCCAAAGAAACAACAGCTATAATTTTACAGGCCAATTGTATGTCCAACTGTGTGTATATCGATACTCTGTAAGTTTGTCATCAAAATTTAAACATATAAGTAAATAATTTGTAGTACATTTTTTGTATATTTATACGTATTAACTTCATTTAGCAGGGTAAATTTTTTTCTTATAAATGCACGCTAGTTTTCATGGCACACTAAAGTAGCTTACTCTACACCCTACATTTCCACAGGAAAACTAAATTACCTACATTTCTAGTTTCACAAATAAATGTTTACCTTACTTTCTCAACATTTAATAATTCCACATATGTAAAATGCCTTGCTGCGATTCTACGTATTCATAATAAACGTACGACTTGGACGTCTTTCCTACTTTTTATATACTACTAGGGGGAAAAAATTGATACCCTAACATTATGTATTGTTGCTTACATTTGTCTGCTTTTACTTCAAGACACAGTGTTGTACACACAAATCCATGTATTTTTATGTTGTCAGCAACTCCTTCACAATTTTTCCCTTTCACTACATTTCATGTGGCCTATTTAAACTAACGTTACCAGTACCTAATTAATGATAATTTACATATTTCCAGAAAGCACCTTGCAAAATAAATCACAACAGAAAACATTATTTTAATAAATGTGAGAAACTCACTACAGTGTCAAGGCAGGATGAAATGCTGGGGACAATGGTTTGCAATTACTCCTCTTTGTGAGCGAAGGTCGCAACATGTCCAACAACTCTTCAAACTGCCAGGCTTCCAGCCGTGTGTAACTAAACAACTGGTCGTGACTCGATGTGCAAATATAGAGAAACAGAGTCGCAAATTCACCTTCCTGTTCCCTTCTTGAATTCGCTGGGTGCACCCAGTATCTGTGATTTCGTCTGTTATTTGTTTGGCTTGTGGTTAACTGGTACACATATGCAGTCCTGCACATAACAAAACCTACCATTAAAAGGTTTTCAGCTACACTATCCATGATTGCAAATCTACCGACACGATCATATAGTTATTATAGCTACATAGTACTATCTTTTGTGAGTCGAAAGTACTACGATTCAGCAGTAAAGTATCAATATTTCATTACAACAGCGAGATCGACAATCCACCAGCACGCGGCCAGCAACAGCACCGTAGCAGGGCCTAAACTTGACAAATACCTAACATGGGCCTATCAATGTGTTCAACATAAAGTTTAATGAGGTTGGGTTTTATTTTTGTTGACTAATAAGTCTAGTCCACATCTACAGAATGTCAACGTCTATAGAATTTTTATGTCAGTCCCCTGAAATTCGATGGATAGTTTCCACTGTATTAAGTGCAAGTTGACCCATAGTTGACTCTATTAGCATCTTGCGCCCGAGTTATGATAAACCAACAAGCAAATTATTTTCGGACAAGGATTCTGTGTGGTAAGTATGGTAGACACTGCCAAAGTATGGGATCTTTTCAGAGAACTTCCACTTACTGCCCTTCTTCATTCTACTGCTGCTCTAGACTCCTCTACACCACCTCATACAGTACATTCATCCAACTGGTTGGAACGACAGATCTGTCCCTTGGGTAGGGCAGCTAACTTCCAATCAGCACCAGTTGTTGCTGCCCAAAGGAGAGCTTGCAAAATTACAGTTCATTTGAAACATAATAATGTGGCCCTTTGTGCCCACCTCTAGTTACCAGCAAGGCTCCTAGTTGTGCACCTCGGTTTACCACAGGACAAATCAGTACCTCAGTAATAGGGTGGGTGTTATACAGTCTGGCGCATATTTTAAAAATGGGTAGTATATAAGAGGGGAGACGTTGGCAACAGTAGCACATAGCCTACGGATGGTCAGACGGGCCAATGTTAGTAGCCATGGCACAGTCGAACGTGGAGCATCACGTTTGCAGTCGAGAAATTCTTCCGAAATAACGATTCAGTCATGTCTATACCATCGTCTTTTCCGTCGACAGTTTAATGTGTTGCATGATGATGCGATCCCTGGATCGTAACACAATACCCTGATAGGTTCCATTGTTTCGCTTAACAGGATCGGTTTCGAAGAGGAAATCAACGGGCTGTCCCTGCACGGCGCAGACGCCATAAAATGTTGACAGTGTGAGAAGATCAGTTATTCACAGTCCGCAGCACTCCACGAGGCGTCGTGCACCAACCTTGGGCCTATCTCGTCGCCCGCTACAGAGTATCCTGCACTGCGACTTGAGTGAGGTTTATTCCATACAAAATGATGATTGTTCAAAAGCTGTCTTCGGTGATTACGTCCAATGCAGACTGTTTTGTGAGAGAATGCTTGCTATTATTGCAACGAATGCAAGGTCCATGATAGTGATGAGGTACATTTCCACATGCGAATTACACCAGAGACCTCTCCATAGTGCAAAGGTTTACAGTTTGGTGCGGCGTGTTGACCATGGGGATTGTTGGACCTTACTTTTTTGAAGAAGACGGGGCCACATTAACAGTGACGTCAGCGCGCTATGTCGACATGCTTCAGACGACGTTTTTGCACCCCGCACTGCAATGTTTAGGTGTTACCATGGAATAAATGTGGTTACAACAAGATGGTGCCACATCCCACACGGCAAGGGCTTCAATGGCGGTTGTTTGCAGCATGTTTCCCAAACACCTAATCTCACATTTCGGTGATATCACTTGGCCCTCACGCTCACCCGACTTGTCAGTCCGAGATTTCTTTCTCTGGGGTTACTTGAAGTCGAGGTCTACGTTCTAAAACCGTGAACGCTACACAAGCTGAAAGTTGCCATTCGGGAATAGATTCCAGCTTTGCCACAGGAAATGTTGTTAAGTGAAATGCAGAACGTTGAGGAGCGCCTCCAGATGTGTGCACGACAAAACGGACGTCACCTGTCTGATATTTTCCGTAATTAAGTGATGAATGTAACAGTTGTAGCTCACTAGTCCATCATGAATTAATGGTGTACGGCATTGTGTTACACTGATGTTGCTATCGCTGTGTGTATAATAGTACTAATGTATCCCAAATACTACCCATTTCAAAAACATGTGTTCTTTTTGCACCATCCTGTATTTGCAACTTATGTCATTTTACCTCCCAGAGAAACGTGCTGCTGCCTGCTGGTTTGTGCTGGGCAACTGGTAACATGAGCAAGTGGAAGCTGCCAGTCAACAGGTACAGTCTGAGCACGGCGCAAATACACACAACCAGATGAGATCTTATACTGTAAGAATATGTAAACACAGTTTTTGAACTTAATGGTCTACGAAAAACTTAAAATATGGACTGACTGGCAGCATGTTAGCAGACCAGCCTTAAAGCCACCCCGCCCGTTACTGTATTCACCTGAAAATAAGGCGACCCCCATATTATGAGATTATGTTTCAAGAAAAATCATACCATGTTATCTATGAGTTTCATGTTTTGAATTCCAAATGGCCACCGTTATTTACATAGCAGCAGTAGGTTTATGCTATAACCGCAGTGTAAATAGGGAAGTTTAGAAAAATATATGCATTTACATGTGATGTGATTGACAGTCGAATTGGTATGTAAACATTGTTTGTTATTGTTGGTTGAAACGTTTTGCTGTCGATGGTAAGACAACCCCCATTTTTTTAAATACAGTTTAAAGTTAAAACTATCGTCTTATTTTTGGGTGAATCCGGTATCTGCTTTGTGTCTATCAGTGTCATATTTTTTGCTGTAGTCGTGAGTTCATTAACAGAAGTAGACAGTAAGTTCTGTGTAAACACTTAACCAGGCAGGGGACTACCATACTACCAGAAACTGGCCCATATTCTTTTCCAGTAAACCATGCCAAAAAGAAAAGGGGTAGGGAGTTATACCTGAGCAAAGACGGTAACCCTTCTCTATCTCCAAATGAGGACCGTAACACACTCGTCAAATAATTTTGTGCTGTCCACTGTGTTTGGCAAAAACTACAGTGTGGTATGAGGCAGTCAAGTTGGAAATGTTATTGCAGGTTTGTCCGTAGCACTGGTGCCATAGACCAAGTATCTGCCAGAAAGTTTCTAGAAGCAGCAAAGTCGGCTGGTGATCCAACAGTGTTTTATGCTGTGTTCAAGTTCTTCGAGCAGAGAAACCTGAGAGTGAAAGGCACTGCTGCTTTTTCCAAAGGTAAGTGATTCTGGAAAAATGCCAAACAACATCTTGTAGTAATTGGCAGAAACTATTAATTTTCAAAAGAAACTTGTCTTGACAGATGCATCTTTTTTTTACTGTAACCAGAGCTTGTATTACATTTACACCACCTATGAGAACCAACACCAATAAATAAGTTGAGATGTTTGGGCGGCTCTTAACAAGCAGGTCTTGAGAGTAGATGAGGGTGAAATGAGGCGAAAATGGAGCAGTGCCAAAATGCTAGGATGGGGGAAATGGGAGATCCCCGAGATAACCCGCCAACCAGCAGCATTGTCCGGCACGATTTCCACTTGCGAAAATCCGGGGTGACCCGGCCGAGGATCGAACCCGGGTTTGCTTTGGTGCGAGGCTAACAGTCTTAACTGCCCCCCCCCCCCCCCCCCCCCCCCCNGGTACACATAACGTTAGTGTGGAGCTGGTACGAGTACAAATTGCAATTTGAGAACCACCCAAGCCCATATTTTTTTTAACTGATACTGAACACCATTATTTTTCTTTTTTTTTCTTCCCCATTTGTGTGGGAATTCATATGAATTAAATGTGTCTACATATTCATGTATTCATTGTGAACCAAACCTAAATAAGAAATGTGTAGAATTTCTTTACAGCCTGGTGTTTTGATGCGGAAATAACAATTTTTTATGCTGCTGTTTGGTACCACTTCATTTGCAGAACATATGCCTAGTGAATTATGTTAATATTTAATTTAAATAAAAAGTGTAATTTTGCACAACAGACGACGAAACACTGTCTTAATGTGAAAAAACTTGTTGGTGTTAAATATTTAAATTTGGATTAACAAATCTAGTGACACAGAGTAAAGATGTTCAGGAACCGTGACTTTTGTTAAATTGGGCTTCTCCTGTGTATATAAAACAAGCTGATAGAATGGACATTAGGCCCAATAATAATCTGATAAAGTGGTCCCAGTTCATAAAACTGCACAGTTTTCCCGTCAAGCGCACCCCTTTATCGCTTGGCCGTGTCTGACCTCTAACAAGGTCATGGCAGTGTAGTGTGGTCGGTATTGAATAAGCTTCAGTTGTTCTCGGTGATTCTTGGCAGAACTCGTACCTCACCTTACATGGCTGGCAAGGTGGCATCCTTGTGCCCTGGGTGCTGATAGGTTTGGAAGGGGAGGGGTAGTTTGTTGTGTCAAAATTCGGCTTGAATTCAATGTAATTTTTTTTTTTTTTTTAGGGAGTTTGGCATCTGCTTGCAATTTGTGTCGGCTGACAATCAATTATACACGGTAGTTGTTACGTAATTACTTTGTCCAGTTTATTTACAAATAAGAAATAACATATGTTTAAATTAGTAAAGGAATATGTCGGCTACCCTGATTCTCTGGTAGGCATCACAACAAACAAGCGCAGGGTTATATTATAAATGTATAAACTTCTTTCTGACTAGCTGGTATCTAGAGCATCTTTCTCAGCCTTCAGACTTTTATGTTTCACCCATCAAGCATGCATATTAGCTCTTGCCAAGACTCCTCCCCAGTTCATCTGTAATATCACATGTTGCAGTTCGTTCACGCACACCCAGCAGATGTGTATAATCAGTGTATGTGTAAAGCTGGCAGGCATTAATTCTCTGTGTAAAAGTGCATGTTCTGCATATTGGGTAGTTACCATATTTTATTGCATATAAGTTTCCTGCGCTTATAGGTCGCACCATTTTCAAAGAATGTTAAAAAAAATAATATTTATTGATTATAGGTTGCGCTCATCGTTGTGGTTGTACATCCTGTGCCACGGATAGCTGATGTTCACGACCTTCACAAAGGTCGTGTGGCAACTATGGCCTTGCAAGCAAGCTCTGTTGCCAAGTGTAGCTACAGGCCTACAGCGCTGTCACAGTGCTCTGCAATGAGTTTGGAATGTACAGATATAGCGCTCGAGACGCAGCCTTGACTGCTGGAGTTTATATATTTATTGGAAGAAAGAAATAACTTATAAACATGTAATTTAATTTGAAGTGATATTTTTTACGAAAAAATATTTATTGAGCTTTATTTTTATATATTTCAAGTATTTCTGACGATGTATGTTTAAAGCAAAAGCCTAACCATTATTTCTGTAGTTTATCTTTGAAAGTTTTAAATAAACGTGCAAAATATAGAAAGGCATTTGAATATTTCCGTTACGTAATTCCCTTCGCAATCCTTAACAGAAAAAGATATTTTAAAATAAGAATCTTGTGGCAGTGAAGAAGCGCGACAGAGTTTCGTGAAAGAAAAGCGAAGTGCCTACACCGCAGGTTTCAAAATGAAAGTGATTTTGTTCGCTGAGGAGTTTGGAAATCAAGCCGTGGGCCATTAATTCGGAGTAAATGAAAAGTTAGTGCGGGGTTGGAGGAAGCAGTTCATTTTTCTTACTTATAGGTCACCCCTAGTTTTCAATCAAATGTGTGACTTATATGCGATAAAATATGGTATGTATTGTGTAGTTGATCAACAAGAAAAATATCCATCAGATTAAAATTCTGTTGAATGGCTAAAATTGTCTGATATTGTTTACAGCAAGTGTAACAAATAGTATGTTTCCTTTTGGTCTTTAAAGCGGTTATTTTTTACATCCAATTTTTATACCTTAGTTTTTGTGACTGCACGTTTGTTTTTCCAGGTGAGCACTGCGATATCTACGTCAAGCACTTCCAAGAGCTTTTTACAGAAACAAATGCAAACCAGAAAATTTAGATGATATCTGTGGGAAGTGTCGAAGATCGAAAGAAAATCTTTACAATGCAGCAAGCTGTAACACATGTAATTGACTCTTTGTGGGCTGTTCAAAGAATGGCCCGCAACTGTAAATTTTTGTTTTTTACCGTGATATTTTTCAGCATGTAAGTTGTAAATATTGTATTCATACGCATTCATTTAAATTTTGTTCCAAAATTGAGTGTGTTTCTGATTGTTTGCATTGTATGTGCTGGTGTTAAGTTTTATTTTTAGTGCTATGGTATTTTTACTAAACATTTGAGTAAAGGTCTCAAGTAGGCCATTGGGCCACCAGTATCGGAGTTGCGAGGGCCACCTTCAAGTGATAGATCATAACTCAGATGCAGGAAATTAGCTCATCGATTTATAACAAAATCCATGCAGCCCTTGGGCCTCAACATAAGATAATCGCAGCTACAAAAACATAATCGAAAGTTATACCGGCAAAATTTCATTTTTCCCCGCCGAAGTCTAGTTTGAAAGGATGTTTTTGGTAGTGAATCACTACCAAAAACATCCTTTCACCATATTGCAGTGCCCCACAACTGATGTCGCGATCATGCAACCAGGGGGGATATATATTATATATATATATAATGTGTATATATATATACACACACACACTTTGATTTCTCGATACTGCTGATTCTTCTAACAAATACTATCTGATGGGGCTGCGTGTATTTGATGCTATAAGGATAATGTTGTTGGGTGTGTGTGAGCGCGTGTAGCCATGATCTGCAGCACTACAATTGTAGAGGAAATGGCAAGGTTGTCTTTCAAGCAGTGTAAGCTGAGTTTAAAGTGTAATTGTGTGAACATGATTCAGCTGCAGAGAATGGAGGGCAGAATTCAATACTGTGCCACCATCACGAGTATCAANACAATTGTAGAGGAAATGGCAAGGTTGTCTTTCAAGCAGTGTAAGCTGAGTTTAAAGTGTAATTGTGTGAACATGATTCAGCTGCAGAGAATGGAGGGCAGAATTCAATACTGTGCCACCATCACGAGTATCAATGACGTGGTGGTGCGACAAGTTTGAGGGGGACGGAAATCTGTGTGATGTGAAAAGAGGGTGGTATGGCAGAGGGCGAAGGAATTGTGGGTGCTGTACAAATTCCCACGGTCCCCAGGAAGTTGAAGTATGGCAGGCTGTGTGTCAATGAGGTGTCCATCACATTTTAAAACCAGTAAAGTGGAAGCCCTACATTCGCAGGTCACTTCACGCTATGAATGAAGATGGCCCACATAGGTGTGTCCAATTTTGTNGCTGCGTGTATTTGATGCTATAAGGATAATGTTGTTGGGTGTGTGTGAGCGCGTGTAGCCATGATCTGCAGCACTCCAATTGTAGAGGAAATGGCAAGGTTGTCTTTCTAGCAGTGTAAGCTGATTTTAAAGTGTAATTGTGTGAACATGATTCAGCTGCAGAGAATGGAGGGCAGAATTCAATACTATGCCACCATCACGAGTATCAATGACGTGGTGGTGCGACAAGTTTGAGGGGGACGGAAATCTGTGTGATGTGAAAAGAGGGTGGTATGGCAGAGGGCGAAGGAATTGTGGGTGCTGTACAAATTCCCACGGTCCCCAGGAAGTTGAAGTATGGCAGGCTGTGTGTGAATCAGGTGTCCATCACATTTTAAAACAAGAAAAGTGGAAGCCCTACATTCGCAGGTCACTTCACGCTATGAATGAAGATGGCCCACATAGGTGTGTCCAATTTTGTNAAAGTGGAAGCCCTACATTCGCAGGTCACTTCACGCTATGAATGAAGATGGCCCACATAGGTGTGTCCAATTTTGTGAATGGGGTAGCGAACATATGCAACGACAATTAACATTTTAGTGACGTAATTGGTTGGTCCAATAAGGCAACCTTTAAATTGAATCAAACCGCCAATCATTACAACTGTGTGTACTGGCTCGATAAAATCTCCACATTGTGGTAGATCAAGCAGTTGATCTTCCTGGGTTATCAGTGTAATGCGGTATGTCTGGCGTCATTCTTCTTTGACGAATGGTGACAGGTGAAGATTACCTTACCACATTGCAGGAAAACGTGGCAGCTGTTCACCAACTCTACCCAGATGACGATTGCTTTTTCCAGCACGACAGTGTACCACATTACCATCAAGACATACGGTCACTCCTGGATGAAACAATGTTGGGAGATAGAAACCAAAGCTACTGTTTCCAGTTCTGTTGTGCAGCATTTCAGACATTTAGAACTTTTTTCATTCATTTCATACACTTGGATACCGAATATTTCTGTTTTCCTATGTTCAGGTTTTAATTATATACTATGATGGATGAAAATGGACATGCAATACTTTGAAATTAATCCACTATCACGCCAGGCCCTGACAAGCTGAAATTTATTCAAGCAGGGATTCTAATGTACATAGCATGGAAAACAGAATTATGGTGTAGGAGTTGCCTCAGGGTACTTCCTAATTTTGCTGCTGTGCCTTAATCTCAAGGTGGTGAGAAGTGACGGATGTGGGACAGAGCATCCCGTTCTACCTAACACTAGTCTCTTATCTCGTTATTATATGCTCAGGAAGTTGTGCAGGCATAATTCACCAGACAAAATAATAGTAAAAAACATACCACACTATTTTATTTCACAACATAAACACACACACATACGTACATACATCATGGGGACAGCTACTGAGAAAACTCAGCTTTCTTCTGCTTGCGGAACTGCTTCCAAGGGTGGGAGGGCTCTGTGTCTGGGTCTGCCTGCTTCACCCACCTGGCAAAGCGACGCTGGAACACCTCAAACAACTGCTTGAACTTCCGCCTCTTATTGGCATCCTCCTTGCTGTCCTGCAGTCACACCACACACTACGCTACTACCAGTCCTTGTGGATGCCCTAAAACTTATACGTTACAGTTTTAAATTGTACACTGCATCTCCAGTCTCAACTAAATTGTACTTCTCCTAGTCGATAATAATATAGCAATCCATAAAGAGAGCAAAAATAGCTAAATATCATCTCTTAGAGTTTTATAATGAAAGCTGTTACAACCAGCAACCAATAAAATTAACAATTATTCTCACACAAACATTTAGCTACATATTTTCTGAAAGACTGCAGTAAAAATTTTTAATGTGTGATGTTCAGCCAGAAGGCCAGTTTAAATGCCCAAAACCGACATTGGTGAAATGATTCTGCGGTGATTTACTACAGACTTCTGTAGTTTTCACACTGTGTGCATGTCAACATCGTAACTTCCTGTTGAGGATAACTTTGGTAACCAAATGAGCGACTCACCTCAGCGATGCGGCGGCAGGAATCGTGCAATTGGGAGAGGTGCTGCATGAACTGCGGGTTGGGCCGCACTCTCTCGCGTAGTGTCATCTCCATGACCTCCAGCACGTACGCCAAGTTGCCCCTGCATACAGCCTGCTTCAGCATTGCTCCCAGGATCGCGTTATTTGGTCTGCACAGTCACACCATGGCGNGTTGCCCCTGCATACAGCCTGCTTCAGCATTGCTCCCAGGATCGCGTTATTTGGTCTGCACAGTCACACCATGGCAATACACACCAGCTCTAACGATCATGATCTGATTTGACGAAGCAATAGTTTCTGGAGATTTCAACTAAGAAAATAAGCTTAGAGTATTGTAATTTCTCCCCCAAGGTGGCATTTTATCTACATCAATCATGTACTGGAGACAACAAATACAGGTAATAAACATCCAACTTTTATCCAATCTCTAACTATGAATAAACTTGTCGGAAATACAGAAGGAATGGTTGGACTAAGTTCTGGAGTATATGGACAAGAAGGTAGGTAGTTCAAGAGTAGTGGGATAAAATTTGTAAGACCTTAGACACGGAGCAATTCTACACAGCTCGGTCGGTTGTTAAGAACCGTCCAAATCTCTTCACTCACTACGCAACTCAGTGAAACATTGGAAGATAAATAGTGTTTACATCTGGCCATGAAAACAGCATAACTCTGCAGATGAGAGTATCATGTGTTTGAAAAGCAAGTACCTGAAGCCTGCATCTGTCATCTCCTTCACAAAGTTCTGGGCCTCCTCCTCGGTCTTGCAACCCAGAGATAGAACTCCGAACGTCANACTAAGACGGGAAACTGGCCACCACGGCTTTAAACTTGAAACACGATAAAAATATTACGAAGCTGTCCCAAAGCTACACAAACACGAAAGAATTTTTACACTCGAGTCCCGAAAAATTATGAATATTGTGTCATTACAACACGGAGCAATTCTACACAGCTCGGTCGGTTGTTAAGAGCCGTCCAAATCTCTTCACTCACTACGCAGCTCAGTGAAACATTGGAAGATAAATAGTGTTTACATCTGGCCATGAAAACAGCATAACTCTGCAGACGAGAGTATCATGTGTTTGAAAAGCAAGTACCTGAAGCCAGCATCTGTCATCTCCTTCACAAAGTTCTGGGCCTCCTCCTCGGTCTTGCAACCCAGAGATAGAACTCCGAACGTCACAATGTCGGGGNGATGTCTGGGCTCAACTTCTCCTCCGATATCAACTGCAGAACTTTCTGCAACACAACCACCTGATCACACTTCACCAGTAGCATGACGAGTTGGACCTGCAGCTGTTTCTCACCTCTCAACATAGCACTGCACAAATTAATGCAATACAAGAAATTGCAAACCAGAAACAGTAAGTTATTCAATTACCTAAAACCACCAATTCTCCACTAATAATCAGAATTGAGATTTGCAGCAATCAATTCAGAGTACTGGATTTGTGCCATGTCCGTTTGCAGAAATATACCTACATGTTTTCGTAACTGGTAGAATGAATTAATAATACATCCTCATTAATTATTTGGCAATACCATATCTGCAAGAAGAAATAGAATACTCTATTTTCTATCATAAAGACAATTAATTTAATTTACTAAAGCAGGTTAATGCTATGGTAGTATTTATTGGCTGTATTGACGGTCTCACATATTTAATTTTGTTTTTACAAAATGGCTCATTGTAAACATTACAGTCTTAACTCGTGTGTACATTGTAATTATTTTCGTTATAACTGTGTTTTGGCCTGTTCTACAAAGATGGTAGCACACNTCTTAACTCGTGTGTACATTGTAATTATTTTCGTTATAACTGTGTTTTGGCCTGTTCTACAAAGATGGTAGCACATTCAAAATTTGGAATTTTTGCAGGAAATCAGGAATGATCAGCAGTTGTTCATTCTAAATGTGTGCAATTTCGATTAATATGCAATCCTTGAGTACGAACGACTTCCAAATATAATGCCTTTTGTATCTGTTTTCTTATGCGTCCATCACTAGTGGAGAGATTTGGATGGTTCTCTTAACATTGAGGTCTTGAGAGCGGATGAGTGTGACTTTTATATGTTTAGGGTAAAAAGCAATCACTTCAATTTTTTTCTAAGTTAAATAAAGCCAGACATTGTTTCTTGTATATAGGTCACAAAATAAATACAGTTGACTCTCTATCTACCGTTTTTCAGGGGACTGCCAAAAAATTTCCACACATGTAGGATTTCGGTAAATGAGGGTTCTAACATGTACATCAATAAAATACAACTTGTTACCTTATTATACGTCATTTTGAGTATAATGAGATCTGTACATTATTTATGAATAGCGTTTAGCTAATAAACACAATAAAAATGGGAACATAAAAAAAAAGTATTACTGTAAATAATACATTAAAAAACTTTTCACCTCAACTTGTTTAAACAAAGAATATTACATCTCAAAATACTGTATATAATTGATTGTAATCCGACACCANTCTTAACTCGTGTGTACATTGTAATTATTTTCGTTATAACTGTGTTTTGGCCTGTTCTACAAAGATGGTAGCACACTCAAAATTTGGAATTTTTGCAGGAAATCAGGAATGATCAGCAGTTGTTCATTCTAAATGTGTGCAATTTCGATTAATATGCAATCCTTGAGTACGAACGACTTCCAAATATAATGCCTTTTGTATCTGTTTTCTTATGCGTCCATCACTAGTGGAGAGATTTGGTTNATGCGTCCATCACTAGTGGAGAGATTTGGTTGGTTCTCTTAACATTGAGGTCTTGAGAGCGGATGAGTGTGACTTTTATATGTTTAGGGTAAAAAGCAATCACTTCAATTTTTTTCTAAGTTAAATAAAGCCAGACATTGTTTCTTGTATATAGGTCACAAAATAAATACAGTTGACTCTCTATGTACCGTTTTTCAGGGGACTGCCAAAAAATTTCCATACATGTAGGATTTCGGTAAATGAGGGTTCTAACATGTACATCAATAAAATACAACTTGTTACCTTATTATACGTCATTTTGAGTATAATGAGATCTGTACATTATTTATGAATAGCGTTTAGCTAATAAACACAATAAAAATGGGAACTTAAAAAAAAAAGTATTACTGTAAATAATACATAAAAAAAATTTTCACCTCAACTTGTTTAAACAAAGAATATTACATCTCAAAATACTGTATATAATTGATTGTAATCCGACACCANTTTTCACCTCAACTTGTTTAAACAAAGAATATTACATCTCAAAATACTGTATATAATTGATTGTAATCCGACACCAAATGTAAGCTTACCTAAAACTTTCAAACCCTCTGAAAATGAAAATAATATGAGACAGAATGCAAGGTAAATTTTGAATGTCCCGCGCATACTCAATCAGGTGAGAGCATGGGGAGAGATTATCGATCGGGCAGTGTGTTCACGGCAGCAGGCAGAGAAGGGGAGGTGGCAGTAACCTATACCCACTCCATGCCGCTACATGTTGACACCTTGCACGCGTGGCTAACAGCTGTCTTTTGAAGTAATTATATTTCACTGCCAAATAAAACTTGTAGTTTTGAGACAGAAATGAAAGCGACTAAAATCTATTTCTTGACTGTCTTTTACTAATCAATCATGCAAAACCACGTCCTCGGATTTTCTCGTACACACACATGTCACAAGTTACGCTGCACTAGGCTCGGTGCTTGCCCATTATCAGCTGACCAAAGGTGTGTAATAGCTCCTTACAGGATATCAGTTTATTCAAAAGATGTATGCCTACTGGAATAAATTAATATAAATACTCCGATTTCCCTGCAGGAAGATGCTGAAAATGAACTTACGCTTGGTAATTACAAGTCGCTCGATGTTTAAACAATTTTTGGCGACAAGTGGAGGTCAAGTATATGCCCCTAGGCATACCATCATACTCGTACTGTAGCCATGCACTCACCAGCAGGAGGGAAAAGCAGTATATGTTATAACAAACCAGACTGTTTTCAGTCCTANGTACTGTAGCCATGCACTCACCAGCAGGAGGGAAAAGCAGTATATGTTATAACAAACCAGACTGTTTTCAGTCCTATATATTTCTCTAAAACCTACTTTTTAAAATTATTTTCTGAGAAAAAAATATGCAGATGGTACATGAGTAAATATGTTAACTGTCGGAAATATTGCCACAGACAGCTACTGACCGGCTATAATATGTAGTACAGTTACATACAATAGTATAGGCTGTTCTTGGTTATTTTGAGCACTTTTGAAATAACCTCTGAAAAATGTTACTTCCCCTACACGCATTTACTTCAACAGGCATGCACCCAGTAAAGTTGGTAATGACGAAGGCAAAGTAGTTCCATGCCTTAACATTGAATTAAAAGTTAGTTTCACTTGACCGATGCATGAATAAATTGATCAGGCCCATGACAGTGTTAACTTTACATGTGGTGGAATAATACACAACGTGCATACAAGTAGATCTTAAGCAGGGCTTTCAAAAGTGCTCAGTTTACCGTGAACAGCATATAGCAAAATTCAAAGCATAACGCCCACTTGCCAGCGGCCGTAGCAATACTGCAGGAAGTCTTTTCTTCTGTACTGTCTCCCACAGTAAATAACCTGTTAATAATGCAAGAAGAAAACTTAATAATTTAAATTCTTGTGCGTTTTTGCTTGCAAAATGCAACGCACCTCTCAATCGACATTATTTTATTTGTAAAACGGTGGTTACAAAATCAGTGCACTGGAAGACTGATGGTCGTAGCAAAACTCTAGTTTTGTCACAGCAATACTGCATAAAAAACAACCCCAACTTCATCAGATTAATTGAACAGAATAATGTTGTGGAGTAATAGCAATGTGACTCACGCGGGCATTTTCATAGTCGAACCTCATACTTCGCTTCTTGATCAACATGTTAAAGAAGTCTATGTCCTTCCTCACAGAATAAAGTTTCATGGCCGACAGTAGGGCCTGCAACAAACGAGCTACAAGGTTAGCACACACGCGTGACCATCGCAGCATTATAAAACTAAACATTGTGTGAATGACAGTGATAGGGGATGCAATACATATGTGCTAATGAATAAATTACGCATAATCTTGTCAACATTTTATTGAGAGGAAACAAGCGGGCACAGGAAGATGAATGGTGATTGAAGAGCAGTAAAATAAACACTTAAAAAAAAAAAACTGAAGCTATGTTCACCAGGCGTGCAAAATTAAAAGATCAAAAATTCAAAAGTTTATTTTCGCTTCTATAACTTTACATTTAACATCTACAACATACACATACTGTTGGGGGAGGTAGCGACCAAAACAAACATGTTTATTTCCTTTAAAATTGATATGCATAACCACACGAAGTTAAAACTAAATACATCATTTGAAATGTACACTTTGACTTATATGGTACTTTTCGTAACATTCAATTTGTTTCTAAAAAAAAATAAGCTGGCGAAGAACAACATCCGCCACATTTCCCAGGTAAAGAAACCGGCAGTGACTACGTCATGGCTGAAACCCAGTGTGTTCTGGTGGGAGGACAGTTCACTAGGCACGCGACCATCGTGGCCGCAGGGAGGGGGAACGCTAGCCGCACTCACCGTCTCCGCCGTGATGGTCCCAGGGATAACGTCCTGTAGTAGTGTGAAGGTCTTGATGTTGGGCTGCACCTTGGACTGCGCCATTGTCCGCAGGAAGCCAGAGAAACCTCCTAGCAGCAACAGCCTAGCAAACAACAACACGTAGCTGGTTCACAATTACCTCGACACCTTGAGGGCCCTGTTTAAGTGCTACTTTCTCCACACTAGACATGCGTCCTCGAAATGTAAAAATGAACACTGTCTTAAACCAGATGCCTAGTCCTGTACCACTGTGAAACTGTCGACACACATGAACATGTTACTGTGATAATTCTTATTCTACTTTCTATTACGGACGGAATGGTTGATTCCAAGATTCCTCAAATCACTCGAATCCATGGTGTTCGAGGGTATGAGTATTTGAAACTGGATGTGAGTAAACGATTCGACATAACAGGTTGAGGTTAGCTTTCGCTTTAACATCGCATTTGAATTGCACCCAACTCTTCATCGCAGTAGATGCAAAAGAAAAAACCAATGTTTAAAAAAAATTTTACACATCAAAATGTAATAATAAATTTGTTGTTTATGGTACAAGAAACAGGTGTATGTGTAAAACAGCCACTACACCTTGAATACAACATAGCATTTTTTTTGCCAACCTCCATTATAAATTTTCATTTTGACAAAGCTTTCTAATTGATGCACAATTTGTTATATGCTCGTTTATTTCGTTTTCAAATTTATGCAAATATTATTTTAAAAGTCTTATTAATGCAGCTATTATTTTACCTATCTACCTTTCGCTGTAATGCCACTTTAAAATTGTTACCATAACTTGTACATGCATTTTTGTTTCTGTTCATTTTTGAGCATGTTCCGTTGCCTGCAAAAATGCATTTGCTAGAAAACTTGTGAAATATTGCTCTGTTACTAAAAACATTCTTGACTGCACAAGGGCACGGAATAACACACAACAGTGCACTTATTTCCCAAGTTAGTTGAAAATAATGACGGAGACTATTGAGCATGTAAAGGAACTATATACATCTTAACTTTATTTCGCATACTTCATAATGTAATGTACCTTATACGTAAGTACGTAACATAGCTTGACCATACTGAAAACTACATAAACATATTTTATGAATACATGCCTACACTAACTGAAGGCACCCTTTTAGTTATTTTAGCTTTCGAATCCTAACGGGGTGGCACGTTGCCACCAGCAATTCCTGCCAACATAACATCAGCACTAATTATTAGGGTCGTATGAATGCAATGTTTTTTCTCACAAAACGAAAATGAATGATATATTACAAACTTTCGTGAAACTGAAACAAAAATGAACAATAATGTTGTTAGAGCTCAGCCTTNGAAAATGAATGATATATTACAAACTTTCGTGAAACTGAAACAAAAATGAACAATAATGTTGTTAGAGCTCAGCCTTAATGAAAGATTAATGAATTTCATAACATTTTAGCAAGTTATTCTGTATAAAAAATTTGTTGCAAAATCTAATTTTAAAAAAATTTAGGATACCCACAAAGAGTATTGCCTACATATAAATTTTTTTTTATGTAGTTATTTCATTTATAAAATAATGAAAACAAACAAAATTATATACAGGCAAAATTTTCTTTTGCTAGTGCACTAAATGAACATTCATAAAACACCCGAAAATTCATTGAAATCGAGAATTCACTTTGTTACAACTTTCGGTAACCAAATTTCATACTGAAACGAAAATAAAAGTTTTCATTTTAGTTTTGGTATACTGAATAGTCACACAACCCTACTAATTATATACAAACCTNAAACGAAAATAAAAGTTTTCATTTTAGTTTTGGTATACTGAATAGTCACACAACCCTACTAATTATATACAAACCAATGCAATATTTGTATCAAGGAACACATGATCAGGTGTAAAAAAAAAAAAGTTACTTTATAATTATATTGATGGAACTGAAGTAGTCAGGCATTGGAGTGAGGATTGATGATCTAAGTTTCAACACAAGAACTGACACATCACAGAAGCACTCACTTGTCCTCTGGCCTGGTCACTNAGGATTGATGATCTAAGTTTCAACACAAGAACTGACACATCACAGAAGCACTCACTTGTCCTCTGGCCTGGTCACTTCACCGACCGCCACCAGGTCACCAAGGTGCGGGCGTGGTGCCAGTAGGTTTGGCCTGTTCTCCAACATGACCACTTCGGCTCCTGGCTCCTCGAGAGACGCAGGCCCCGCCTCTAGCCTGGGCTTGCCGTCTGTCCCCTGCCAAAACAAAAACCTTGCTGTAGCACTCTTGCATTATGGAGTGGAATGGAGAGGTTATGGTCGACGCTTAACTCTGACGATTCAAGTGCTGATGTGGGCGAAGTGAGATGAAGATGGAGCAGTGGTGGAATGCAAAGGTGAGGGAAAATAGGAGTGCCCTGAGAAAACTCGCTGGCCAAATGCAACGTCCAACGTGTTTCACACATGCGAAAATCCGGGTCACTCCACCGGGAATTGAATCCGGTTCACCTTCATGGAAGACGAGTAGTCTAACTACTACACCACAGTGGCTCCTTTCTTTGTCTTGCATTGTGACGACTGCAGCATAAGCTCAGTTCCTAGCGTGTAAGTTAGGACATAGAACTGCTGAAACATCTTCTGTACCTGACTGGGTGTACCACCACTCTTTTATGATACGTGACTAAAATAAGACTGGCTTGCAGGCTGAACGAACCTGAACCGGTATCCGAAAAGAATACANTCTTTTATGATACGTGACTAAAATAAGACTGGCTTGCAGGCTGAACGAACCTGAACCGGTATCCGAAAAGAATACACGTCACTGCCTTACTGGGACTCAAACCCGTAACTTTGTAGTCCAAAGCTAACACATTATAGAGACTTTGGCCATAGAAGTAACACCATCTCTCACAGAGCCCTCTAACTAAACATCACTAACAGCATTTTTTCAAAATTCGTACTTTTTCATCACTGTAAGGCGTACAACAGTAGTAACATGCCAAAAAAAAAAGACAGCAAGTGAAGTATTCCAATACAATGCTTGCCGCTGATACTTCTGCGAACACAGTGTTGAAGCACGTATCCAAGTACAGTTTCTCCAACTTTAAGAAAATGCTGGGAGCTAATGTGCTGCCTTGCGTGGAGGTTGGGTGGTGGTACACGTGAGTGAGCTAATTATTCAATGTCTTAAAGTTTTGGGAATGGAGGAGGAGCATGATGGCTGGGTGTGAGCAGTTAAATTTTCTCTACCATGAGCAAAGTAGTCATAAACTATATTTCTGTAACTTTATCAAAAATGATGTTTCGTTCCAAAGGTTTTTTTAGCAAAACAATATTTAAGCCTTGCTCAAAGAGGTTCACAATGTGTTTCCTTAGTATGAGTAACATAGGAAAAACTGTGCGTGACTGCTTTTTTAAGTTTTGAATTATTGATACTTCCACACCAATGCTTGTTTATGAGTTTGGAAAAATAATAGGGATTGAATTTTGGCAAGTATAAAGTTTAAAAGCAATTATAAAACACATTTTATAGATGTTTTACCAGTAATGAAACTTTTTGGCACCAACATCAAATTTGACACTAGTTGTTCACTGGTGATCTGTTTGCTTGAAATATTTTGAAAAGTTTGTTTCTTTGTAGCACGCATCACCTTTTCAGGAATACTCAGGTAAACAATGTGTGCAAGTAAATGATTTACAAATACACACCTGACAGTACAAATACTTTTAGCTATATTTTAGACTGGCTTTTTAAAGTGCTACCTAGTCAAACACACAAAACCAAAAACACCAAAAAATTTTTTCATAAAAATCTGCTTTAGCATTTTCCTAAATAATAAGTTCACTTCCAGGGTCTCCACTGAAATTCCATTTTGCAATTCCAATTTTTCCAGGCAGAATCTTACCATTTTCCCTGGCCTAGTTTCAGGACTGAAACATTCCAATACCACATTTTTACACCACTAACAGAACAAATATGTTATCAGTGAAACAGAATTAAATTACACTGCAACAGACCAAGCAAGCAGGGCCAACATTTTATTCAGCACATCAATATTTCTCGTGATACACGCTATTGACATCACACGAGTTCCCATTACAAACACACAGATACTTTATTTTATGCATATAGCAGGCTCTCTTCCAATTGGAAAAAAAATGAATTATTGCTGGTTCACAAACTTAAAATTTTTAACACATGCTCATAATTACATCATCCTGGATTCACACATGTAACAACTTTTGCATAGTAATAAATTTACATTTTTTCCTGACCAAGGTAAAAATTTCCTGTCTTTTCCCTGTGGGTGGACACCCTACTACTTCACTTAATTTTTGAACTTATTTTCCAATAGAAACCTGCTGTACCTAGCAATGTTTTTTCTTAGCCAGAGAAGAAATGTTAGGTTGCCTACACTAATGTTCACTGGATTCTACTACAGCAGTCTCACACATAGGTGCAGAGTACAGGACTTGGGGAAGGGGAGACGGTCACCCCTCCACCCGGCAGCCAAAAGGAGGGGTTCCCCCATACCTACGCGTGGTCCACCACTAGTTCAGTTTGTAATAAGTATAATTTATGTAAAACTTCTTGCCTCATTCTTTTTAAAATATAATATTTTTATGTTTTGAATTTGCAATTATTTCTTAAAAAATTAAATATATTGATTATGGTGTTCAGATTCCTTTGCAGGCAAAACTTTAAAACACTGTTCTCCTAAGGTAGCCGACAGGTTGCGCTAGAGGCGACAGAGACAGGCACATCAGCTCTCTCATCACCTCTACGCGCAAGCACTGAACTGGCGTGCAGTCTTGCCGTCGATAACGAGCCTCCATGAGACTTTCAGCGGAGACCCTAACATTTTATGACGTAATAATAAAAATAAAGGTTTGATGCACATCCCTATTCCTTTTTTAATATTTGTACCGGAATGTTCATACCTAAAAATGATTGGGAAAACACCTGTTTGAGCCATTTTCACTATCACAAAAACATGATTTAGAGAAAAATGGAGTAACCTAAAAAGGTATGCAGACTGTTACGGTGTGGTCAGGCCTTAGCTGAACGGCTTGCCTGATCACACCTTCAAACATAAACGAGCGGGAGTGCAACGCCACCATTTGGTCGTCGACAGTTGCAGAAATCCCCTCCACCGGTCACTGAGCGCGGCCGCAGAACCACGCGCTTGATATAGGCCGTCGTTAACCGTCTTGTTGTCGTCATTCATCTTTAGTCCTTTGGGCGACCCTACCAGCCAAGCAGACCAGGAAGATGGGTGTCCGGCCGTCGCTAACCGTCTCCTAGATTCAGCCTCCAGCAACATTAATAAGGTGATGACGTTCCGGTTAGGGTTATTTAAAATGGCGTGAGTGAAGTAACAATAAACATAATANTCTTTTATGATACGTGACTAAAATAAGACTGGCTTGCAGGCTGAACGAACCTGAACCGGTATCCGAAAAGAATACGCGTCACTGCCTTACTGGGACTCAAACCCGTAACTTTGTAGTCCAAAGCTAACACATTATAGAGACTTTGGCCATAGAAGTAACACCATCTCTCACAGAGCCCTCTAACTAAACATCACTAACAGCATTTTTTCGAAATTCGTACTTTTTCATCACTGTAAGGCGTACAACAGTAGTAACATGCCAAAAAAAAAAAAGACAGCAGGTGAAGTATTCCAATACAATGCTTGCCGCTGATACTTCTGCGAACACGGTGTTGAAGCACGTATCCAAGTACAGTTTCTCCAACTTTAAGAAAATACTGGGAGCTAATGTGCTGCCTTACGTGGAGGTTGGGTGGTGGTACACGTGAGTGAGCTAATTATTCAATGTCTTAAAGTTCTGGGAATGGAGGAGGAGTTTGAGTACAGCATGATGGCTGGGTGTGAGCAGTTCAATTTTCTCTACCATGAGCAAAGTAGTCATAAACTATATTTATGTAACTTTCTCAAAAATGATGTTTCGTTCCAAAGGTTTTTTTTAGCAAAACAATATTTAAGCCTTGCTCAAAGAGGTTCACGATGTGTTTCCTTAGTATCAGTAACATAGGAAAAACTGTGCGTGACTGCTTTTTTAAGTTTTGAATTAGTGATACTTCCACGCCAATGCTTGTTTATGAGTTTGGAAAAATAATAGGGATTGAATTTTGGCAAGTATAAAGTTTAAAAGCAATTATAAAACACATTTTATAGATGTTTAACCAGTAATGAAACTTTTTGGCACCAACATCAAATTTGACAGTAGTCATTCACTGGTGATCTGTTCTCTTGAAATATTTTGACAAGTTTGTTTCTTTGTAGCACGCATCACCTTTTCAGGAATACTCAGGTAAACAATGTGTGCAAGTAAATGATTTACAAATACACACCTGACAGTACAAATACTTTTAGCTATATTTTAGACTGGCTTTTTAAAGTGCTACCAAGTCAAACACCAAAATTTTTTTATCATAAAAATCTGCTTTAGCATTTTCCTAAATAATAAGCTCATTTCCAGGGTGTCCACTGAAATTCCATTTTGGAATTCCCTGACATTTTCCNCAGGGTCTCCACTGAAATTCCATTTTGCAATTCCAATTTTTCCAGGCAGAATCTTACCATTTTCCCTGGCCTAGTTTCAGGACTGAAACATTCCAATACCACATTTTTACACCACTAACAGAACAAATATGTTATCAGTGAAACAGAATTAAATTACACTGCAACAGACCAAGCAAGCAGGGCCAACATTTTATTCAGCACATCAATATTTCTCGTGATACACGCTATTGACATCACACGAGTTCCCATTACAAACACACAAATACTTTATTTTATGCATATAGCAGGCTCTCTTCCAATTGGGAAAAAAATGAATTATTGCTGGTTCACAAACTTAAAATTTTTAACACATGCTCATAATTACATCATCCTGGATTCACACATGTAACAACTTTTGCATAGTAATAAATTTACATTTTTTCCTGACCCAGGAAAAATTTCCTGTCTTTTCCCTGTGGGTGGACACCCTACTACTTCACTTAATTTTTGAACTTATTTTCCAATAGAAACCTGCTGTACCTAGCAATGTTTTTTCTTAGCCAGAGAAGAAATGTTAGGTTGCCTACACTAATGTTCACTGGATTCTACTACAGCAGTCTCACACATAGGTGCAGAGTACAGGACTTGGGGAAGGGGAGACGGTCACCCCTCCACCCGGCAGCCAAAAGGAGGGGTTCCCCCATACCTACGCGTGGTCCACCACTAGTTCAGTTTGTAATAAGTATAATTTATGTAAAACTTCTTGCCTCATTCTTTTTAAAATATAACATTTTTATGTTTTGAATTTGCAATTATTTCTTAAAAAATTAAATATATTGATTATGGTGTTCAGATTCCTTTGCAGGCAAAATTTTAAAACACTGTTCTCCTAAGGTAGCCGACAGGTTGCACTAGAGGCGACAGAGACAGGCACATCAGCTCTCTCATCACCTCTACGCGCAAGCACTGAACTGGCGTGCAGTCTTGCTGTCGATAACGAGCCTCTATGAGACTTTCAGCGGAGACCCTAACATGTTACGACGTAATAATAAAAATAAAGGTTTGATGCACGTCCCTATTCCTTTTTTAATATTTGTACCGGAATGTTCATGCCTAAAAATGATTGGGAAAACACCTGTTTGAGCCATTTTCACTATCACAAAAACATGATTTAGAGAAAAATGGAGTAACCTAAAAAGGTATGCAGACGCGTAACGTTTCTTAAATGCTATTCGTAAGCAGATCTGACTCGAATACGTTGAATGGTTTTTTAATAAAACATTCTCTACTGGAGCTCTGTACACCATTTGGCGGCTTACCCTGGCGGCCACCTTAAGTATTTGTAACTCGCGTTGTTTAAAAAAATTGACATACAACAAATTAAGTGCTACATTCGTAACTTCACATACAAAGCACATAAAGAGAAGGAGAGAAAGTGATTTAGAATAAAATGAGTGTGGGTGTGATTACATAAAGTTGGGGCTTGGCCCCTCTGCCCTTATCACCACACACTGGAAACCAGAAGTCTACGCCTATGGAGACACCATACATCTCGGCGCACAGTAAGAGTAAACACACAGCGAGTGACGAGACCAGGACACCCTCCGCTGGTTTGCTGCTCACCTGGTCGACGAGCGCTTGCAGTTCCCGAGTGGAAGTGGCCGGGTCTCCCAGGCCGCACTCCCGCGTGCACCGCAGCAGTAGGTTGTACGTGAACACTCCAGGACTCACTCTCTTTTGCACCAGTTTCCTCCACACCTGCCCACACATGCACACACATCAACACCACTTCCTCCAGCAGATATCACAATAAGGTACGCCAATTTTCGTATCCAACTTTTCCGAAGCCCTGCTGAAGTTCTACTTTCACGCTATTCCTCCGCCTCGTGCAAGAAAAACTAAACTATGTCTAGAAAATTACACCAAAGGGACAATGCACCACATTTGTGTGCACTCAGTGTAATAATATTTTGCTTGAGAACTATTCTTACCAGGCATTACTAATGCACTGAAAAAAAACTAAAAGTAGTAGTCTAGCAATTTATGTGTACTAGTTTTGTTTTGCTGTAGTGTTAGTTTTAAATTTGTTTAATGTAATTGAGTAATCGAGGGAAAGAGAAGCCTTGCACATACAAAATCAACAAATTCCTCTGTGTGGTTGCTAGGCAACCACGAAGGAAGTGGGATGAGAATACTATTTATTGCCCGTTTACCACAGCGTGATACAACATTAAGCTACCACCTTCTAATAACAGTGCAGAACTGCGACGCTGGGAACTGGCCCACCAATACATCACCAAATCCAGACAGACATAAAATAACCCCTCCGTCACATTTCAAATTTCCTGCCTCAGCCTAGTTTGCCTGCCGGCTGCTAGGTTCACTGTTTACCAACCACCGCTCACCAGACTGCAGTGCGCCGCCGCTCGCCGCTTGATGAAGCTGGTCTAGTCAACGAAACATTGCGCGTGGAAAATGTGATTGTCTGACTTTAGTTCATGTGTGTCTATCTACGAGTACCGCCCTGTGAGTAACTTGTGCATTCTGTCAACTTTTTATAATGTAATTAACTAAAAATAAGGTACTTTTATGTTGACAGAAATATAAAACATTTGTAATATGCGACATATTTAGGAAATAACTAAAAAACATCATACATGGGGTAATTTTTCAAAGGTTCGATTCAAAAAGGGTGAAGAAACCGTGTACAGACTATATAATTAATTATGCAACATTACAGTTGGTTTTTTTCAGTGAGAAAATTAGTACTGCTGACCAAATATCTTTCTGCAGACGAACTTCCAGTAATGTTCTGGGATGGTCGGCACTGGAAAAATACGTTTTTATGTTACAGGGAGGGTTTTATTAATTTCATCAGAATGCAAAGGTGTAGATATTAAACAGAGTATGAAATAAGTATTAAATGTTTCAAACAACTACATATCCCTTCCTTTCGCAAGTTGTACAAATGCCTCTAGATGTATGTACGTTACTTTGTTGGGTCTTGTCGTCAAACTGTTTTTCCCAGAGTGCTGGTATGTGTACTGCTGAAAACCAATGGAGATTTAAGTATTTCCTTGCTCACCTGTAGGGCATGGCGAAAACCAGCATCCTTGTCTGAAATACAGGCGTGCAGCAGAAAGTTGAAGGTTTCGTCTGTTGGTTGTAGTCCTTGTTCTACCATCACGTCCACCACGCCGAAGGCAGAACTCAGGTCCCCACAGCGACCAAATGCTATCAACATCAAATCATGCGAGTATTTTACATAAGCCAACAAGGTACACAATACAGAAAGAAAAAAACTTGCTAACCAGCTTCCGTTGAAACAATATGAAAAAAATACGAGGCTACTACTGGAATCTGGAGAAGTGTAACAAACAAACACAAATCAACAAAAAAAAAAAATCAACTCTTCCTTATTAAGCATTTGCACTCTCCTATGCTGAACCAGGTACATATTTGATTTCTTATATAAGCCTGTTAAACTAGATTTCCAGTCGCCAGAATTGTGGTGCACTGCTCTTGCATGTTTTCAAATGCACTTATCACTTTTCCGTGTGCTTACAGGGAGACGTATTTCCACGCATTATAAGATGACGGAACTGGCATGACACAGAAGTGAAAAGGGTTAAGTAAGTCCAACAAGAAGTACATACGTTCGNATTATAAGATGACGGAACTGGCATGACACAGAAGTGAAAAGGGTTAAGTAAGTCCAACAAGAAGTACATACGTTCACCTGCTTCCATTTCAGTAAAACGTACAACCGTTACCAGAAAGTGAAAAACGAGCAAAGGGTCAATGAAAACTTTGCAAAGAAAACGACCCACTTTAGTGCTTCAGTATGCATTTCAAGAACAGTTCAAGTACCTTTGATCATGGCATTGTAGTTCTGCCTGTTGGGTTGGTAACCCTTCTCCCGGATGAGTTCCCAGAGGTGTGTTGCTTGCTTCAGGGCATCCTCTGGGAACGGGCTGTTGGCGCACGCATTGAACAGCGCGGTGTACACGGAAGCACTCACGTGCAAACCCCTCTTTTTCAACTGCAAACAAAACACGCCAACCGTAATGTGTTCAAACAACTGGCACTAATGGTGTATCTTCTTGTGCTTTTTTTTTTTGTGTACTGTTAACACTACTTTTTGTAGAGTTTTAACCCACTTAATTGAATGTAAAATGGAAAACAGACATATGGTTCCAAAGAGTTTCAAAGATTGCACTGAACAGGAAATCACTGGTATATAAGAATAGACACAGAACCAGTTGAGCTACTGCATATGTGACCAAAATTACCGCCGACAAAAATATACAAAATCTCCTTTTCCAGGCGTACAGAACTAGTACCATGAGTTAAAAAAAAAAACAAATCCAGCTAAAGCTAACAGCAAGTGCAAAGAGATACGTAGTTTAATGTAAACAAATTATTGCAGTTAATAATACACGGTATACAATACACTTCAAACGCATTACAACATAAGGAAGTCACACTTTCTTTGTCCGTTCCTATACGTTTCTAATTGTTAAATAACCAATCTTTTTTAAAATCAAAATTTTTAGTATGTGAAAATAAAATGAACCTCATTTTTTTTTTGGAGGTACTGGAACAGAACAAGTAATATATCCAACTAATGTAATTTCCGGCCATTAGAACATGTTCAGAGGTGCCACAACATGCGCGTACGAAACTCACCTGGTTGAAGAGCTGAAAGGCCTTCTTGGTGTAGCCGACACGGCCGCACTCTCCAATCAGCATGTTGTACATGTAGTATTTGGGCTTGGCAAAGTCCTCCTTGAGCATACGCGTCTCCAGCACGTCCAGCGCTTCAGCTAGCTGCAAGGGAGACACGTGCTGCATCAACAGCAACAAACCACGCAGCACGACACACAACTAAACTCCACAGTACATNCGCGTACGAAACTCACCTGGTTGAAGAGCTGAAAGGCCTTCTTGGTGTAGCCGACACGGCCGCACTCTCCAATCAGCATGTTGTACATGTAGTATTTGGGCTTGGCAAAGTCCTCCTTGAGCATACGCGTCTCCAGCACGTTCAGCGCTTCAGCCAGCTGCAAGGGAGACACGTGCTGCATCAACAGCAACAAACCACGCAGCACGACACACAACTAAACTCCACAGTACATATTTCTAAACGACTCCCCTATACCGATTTGAGCATTACACCCGTGCCGTCGGCTACCACAAGCACACTGCAATGCAATAACAATTAAATAATAATACAGTTAGATTAAGTTAGAAGCAGGGCAACTTGAAACAAGAATTTTGTACTAAAATATCACAAAAAATTAACAATACAAATTGATAAAATAACACAACAGTTATGAAGATTAGGTTAGGGCACATGACGTCACCAAGATGGTATAGACGACATCATTCATTCTTCCTTCCTGCCAATCTCGTGTCACGGCTCCATGGGAATGTAGAGGTTTTCGGGCAAAGAGCATTTTAAACTTGTGTACATCCCAGTATTGAATAAGCG
>NQII01000503.1:320698-338557 GCA_002778355.1 Clitarchus hookeri
AGTTATGAAGATTAGGTTAGGGCACATGACGTCACCAAGATAGTATAGACGACATCATTCATTCTTCCTTCCTGCCAATCTCGTGTCACGGCTCCATGGGAATGTAGAGGTTTTCGGGCAAAGAGCATTTTAAACTTGTGTACATCCCAGTATTGAATAAGCGTAACATGATTTTCAGGACTATATTAAAGCATGATACAACCAATATGTCGTGTACACTTTCACAACGCACAATTCTCAATTTCATACAAGACTCTGCCCCCTTCCNAAATTAACAATACAAATTGATAAAATAACACAACAGTTATGAAGATTAGGTTAGGGCACATGACGTCACCAAGATGGTATAGACGACATCATTCATTCTTCCTTCCTGCCAATCTCGTGTCACGGCTCCATGGGAATGTAGAGGTTTTCGGGCAAAGAGCATTTTAAACTTGTGTACATCCCAGTATTGAATAAGCGCAACATGATTTTCAGGACTATATTAAAACATGATACAACCAATATGTCGTGTACACTTTCACAACGCACAATTCTCAATTTCATACAAGACTCTGCCCCCTTCCNCATGATACAACCAATATGTCGTGTACACTTTCACAACGCACAATTCTCAATTTCATACAAGACTCTGCCCCCTTCCTTTACGTGAGGGACAGGAATGTCAGGAAGTTGACGGGAGAAGAAGCCAAGGCATTCCTCCCAATTTCACCAAGTTTAATTTGGGAGTGCTACAATAAAACAATAAGATTCATACTTTATCTATATTTACTATAAAAAAATGGAGATCAATGATAATGTTTAGGTGGCCGCCTGGGTAGGCTGCCGAATTGTGTGCAGAGCTCCAGCAAAAAACTTTTTATTAAAAAACCGTCAAACATGTCTGAGAGAGGTCTGCTTAGGAATTGCATTTAAGAAACATTATGCATCCATATACATTTTCCAGTTCTTCCATTTCTCTCTACAGCATGTTTTTGTGATAGAGAAAATGGCTCAGACGGGTGTTTTCACTGTCATTTTTAGGTATGAACATTCCGGTACAAAAAATTACAAAAGGAATCGGGGAAATCATCAACCTTTATTTTTATTATTACATCACAAAATGGTAGGGTCTCCGCTGAAAGTCTCATAGAGGCGCGTTATCGACGGCAAGACTGCACGTCAGTTCTGTGCTTTGCGCGTACAGGAGATGAGATAGTTGATGCACATGCCTCAGTCACCCCTAGCGCTCCCATGCATTTAGGCCTCAAAAATGTGAAATTCCTTCAAACAGGCAGCCACCTTAAATAGTAACTTTTAGGCCTATATCAAATGGTATAGGCTATTCACGGTAAAGTGAGCACTTTTGAAAGCCCTCTCATTTGGAATAATAATCAATAAATATATTTTATTTAAGATTTAGATGTTAATTTAACAGTGCGGTGGAATATACACACTGTATTCATCACTTACGTGGCAATAATAATTTAAAAAGGTTGTGAAATGTTAAAAATGGTTTAAAGGATAAGTAACTAGAGTCTCAAAAATTGCTCACTTTACCGTGAACAGCATGTAAATGTTAATGTTATTTTTTCCAAAACTAAATTTTGGGAAGGGGTGGTTTTTCAAACACCAGGGGTGCCAAATTCTCCACAAGACTTTGCCCCTCCCCCTCCTTAACCCAGAATGGTTCAGACACCCCTGATGAGGAACATTTTAAAATGTCCTTGTTCATCTATCGTTCATACCTTCTTCTGGCGAAGAAGCGCCTTGATCATGTCGGTGTACTCCTGAGGGCGCAACTGGCTGGCATTCCGCTTCTTCTCGTCCAGCTTGTCGCCCTCATCTCCTTCTGCCTCGTCGAAGGTCTTGCGCACGCCCTGTATGTCACCGAACACGTCCGGGTCGCTGCCTTTCGCTGCTGCCGTTTCCACACCCCCTGCCGCTCCCAAGGGCTTTGCCTGCGAGTACAGTAGCCGGCTGGTCAACGTCGCTCTGACGCACAGCTGCTGCNAAGGGCTTTGCCTGCGAGTACAGTAGCCGGCTGGTCAACGTCGCTCTGACGCACAGCTGCTGCCGGCGAGCGCGGGTGAGCGACAACTGGCCAAGCTGCCGAGCCAATGCGACGAAACTGCGTCCAGGTAACATCTGCAGCCACAAACCTTAAGTTGTTATGAGTGTTTTCTTTATTAAATTCATTCCTGTCAACTGCTTTAAGCCTGTGCTAGGTAATTGTACAGAATAGTGACTTTTCTGAAAACAAAAGAAAAATTCATGGAAAGTGGTATAATTACACTCTACTAATTACAAAGAACATGAATTTACTAGGGGCATCAACATATTAATACAAACCACAAATACAATAGTAGGGAGCGCTATGAAGATGAGGGAAATTGAAGACTTTTATTCAGTCATAGAATAAAATGCATGGGGAAATGCAAAGAATAGCTGCTTTTTTGAAGGAGACACAGCAAACCCACAAAAGTTATATAAATGGCTTTTGCACACCTTACGTGTTTCATGTTTAGGACGGCGTAATAATAAAATAAGCAGCAAGTCGAAAATAAAATAAATAATATATGAAGAGTTCGGCGGCTTTGTTTAAGTCGGATGCCATGATGTTTAGTCCTGTAATGCTGTAGTAACGTAAACAAATGCGAATAGGCCGTCACCTTATTGGCTGTGGATGTGTAGACGTTACTGTATGCTAGCTGCAGTTTAGATGCGAGAGTGTGCAGTTCATGACGAGTGGTGTGTGTTGTTGTGCACGTCCAAATCCCACCATGCGAAGGCATGCAATTTAAGAATGGAGGGTGCAAGAATGAGTGCTTCTGTGCATGACAGTCGTCTTTGTGGCGGGTGTTACTTGGACGTTTTTGTAGATCATGGTGTTTTGTAGAGTGAGGTAAGGTGCAAGTCATGCAAGACGGTAGTTGAATTGGCCGAGGACAGTGAAAATTGTACACGCCGCCTACCTAGGCTAGTTAATTCATATACTTCCGGTATGTTTTACTGTTACTTTAAAACCCTAAAATCCTAGATCAGAACAAAATAGGTTAGATTAAAATTCTACAATCCTATGTTAGATTAAAACCGTATAAACCTATGTTAGAATACAACCCTATAATCCTAGGTTAGATAAAAAATGTAAAATAGTAATTCACTCATTGTAGGGTTCGGTTAAATTAGGTTAGGTGGGCACATACTACGAAATTGGGTGGAAAAATGTTAAAATGGAAATGTTTTTCTATTTTTTGTGGGTGTATTTTTAGTGGTTTCACCCAACAATTTCCCTGATCTTCATAGTCCTCCCCACGGTCGTTTTAGTGGTTTGTAAGCCTAATACGTTAATGCAGCTAGTAAATCAGTGTTCTGTGTAATTTGCAAAGTCAAAATATACTATTTTTCAGGGTTTTTTTTTTTTTTAAAGCAATTATTTTTTACATTTACCCTTTTGTTTTATAATTATCAGTATATGCCTTTCTCACTGTTGAGTTTTGAATTGAATATTTACAAGTTGGACTTTGTTAATACCGTATGTTGTGTAAAGAATGTTATATTTGGTACAATGTAATTTGTCGCTGTAAGTATTTTTTGTACAGTCTCCTTAATAGGAACCTTAGCTCATAGAGGTAATTTCAAATAAATAGTTTTCAAAAATACAGAACGGCGCGAGATTACCACCACCACCTCACAGTACGACGTAAGCAGGATTGAAATTTTTCTAAATTCTTACGCATCCTTCTATTCCGGCGAAACGTCCAATCAAAAGTAGACATTCCACACTAGTTTGATAGATTGCATAAACTTGTCTTACTGCAGTTTATGGGGTTATACACGGAGACAGCACACTTTCGGTGTTGCATGGCAGTGATATTATTTTCTTACGACACCGCTCAAGCAATTGTAGCACACGATTTAACTAGGACATTCTGCAGAGGGAAATATAATATTTAAATTCACGTCATACTTTTGTTGTACAAAAAAAATATATTGTTTGCATCTTACTTTCACGTTTCACTATGCTGCACTGGGCATCGTCTATAACGAACTTTATGCAAAGGACCCTGCAAAATAAATTTAAAAAATATTTAAATATAACATTTGCAGCTCAGGTTATTAATTTTCTTTTGATTGCAATCCACACAGAATACTAAAACGGACAGGAACACGTAATCAGGGTTTTTAGGCTTTTGATTACTGTACAGCCAGAAATATAATCAAATTTCAACAAACAATTAAGTATACAGACAATGTTTCACAGCACAAAAACGAAATCCAGGCCGATAAAACACTACATGTCCGCAATCATCAATAAACTCAACAAAATCTCCAAACATCGCATATGTCCAACATCGAATTTCCCTATTCAACTTGCACAAACAATCAGACAGCCCAAACACAAAGGGACGCCGATACCCCGACGCCCAGGTGGAAAAATCGCAACTATCTCCGACAGCGGGCAGTTGAAAGAAAGTACATTTCTCCAGCTTTCAGTCATACTCTTAAGGTGGTATTCATAGTCAAATTTCAGTGCTGAGCTTAAGCCGGTCTTGGTGAAGACAATCTTATTTCTCAGATCACGCAGACAGTATTATTTCCGCGCCTCGTTTCATAGTCTATAAATAAGGCGGCGTATTCAAGGCATAGCTTATATTTTACCACTTCCAGCTTGGACAAGCTCGAACTTAAGAAGTGTTACAAAGGCTCGAATTAAAACGAGACATTGTGGTTAGAAACTAAAAAGAAATAAATATTCATTTTTTGTGACCATGGCGTAATGTATGACTGATATTAAAGGAAAATTGAAAAATAAGGTATTCCAAATTATACACAAATACATAAAAACATGATTTAAAAGAACGAAATGGTGTTAATGTGGTGAAAAATAACGAAATGGCTTTTCTCGATTAGGAAAATGTTGTGGATGAGTGTAAAAAAAGAGACTGCAGCAAACTGTAAGAATGATGTAATTTGTTTACACCAGCAGCCAGAAAATAACAAAGCACACTATTGAGAGCATCTCTTTTGAATAGAAATGATGAAAACAAATGGGTAGGTGGAGAACACAGGGGCAGGATGGTTAGGACGAAAGGAACTATAGGTCATTAGTGATGATGATGGAAATGGGTTGGTGCTCATTGAAGGACAGGAGGAATGTTGAAAAGCTGGTCAGAATGTACAGAGTAGTGAATGGATGGGAGGGGGGAAGGTTACGCTGCCAGCCAAGTAAGGGGATGTTTAGAGGGAGAGGAAACATCAGTGAGACGCTTCAGAGGGTGTGGAGGAGAATAGAGTATGGTAGGCAGTCTATGCTTGTGAGGTCTGTGAGGGAGTGGAAGGTGTTGAGGGAGGAATTTGGATCTGTGGGGGGGCTTGCAAAGTTCAAGAAGAGCATGGAAGAGGAGTTTGGTCGGGTAGGGGAGGGGTGAGAGAGCTCGCCACCGGGCGGTAGCCCAATTGCGGGTTATTATTATTATTACATTAAACATGGTTCGAAATCGCTATCTCAGTCAGTGACCATGAAACAGAAATATTCTGATTTAGGCACACAAAATTAAAACAGTCTTCAGTAAGACCGTCTTGTTAGCCTGTGCTTAAATGATGTCCATGAAATTTAAATACGGACTCGAGACATCAAATAAGATTGTCTTGACGACACTAGAGCTCAATATATGTTTATTAATACAATCTTAATAGGAGGAAGAATGACTCTCGTCTTGATCTGCACTAGCCACTACTCACACTTTGCCAGTACAAAATTCAAAGTCATGAAAACAAAATTATGGTATTGAATGTCTTTTGTTTACTTGAGAATTTTAACAGACCTACACTTCTAGGCCATTTCACACGATCAAATATTTTATTGAATTAAATACTTGTATTTCATGATTCAATTAACTGAAATAGATAAAGGATTTAAATGCACTTTAATAGATTGAGATCGATATAATTTACTCCATTGGCTGGCTCATATCAACTGATAACGATATCGGTATTAAAAACAATTGTCAAATAAAAGTATTTTCAAATCATTATACATAATACATGGCACTCTATTAGATAATACATAAATAACATGGTTACTATCATGAACTAATATTAATTTCAAGTTTCAGTAACACACAAGTTAAGGTGAAGGTGATGGCAGAAAACGATTTAAAAAATGGAAAACTTTTAATATTTACGTTTCACTTTATGAACTGAATAACTTTAGTATGATTTAGCTCTAATAATTAACAAGGATTAGTCACATTATGAAGAAAAGATAAGATGTGTGTATAACAGAGACCTGATGAGAAGGCAAGGCTGCATGGCAGAGTGGTGGTCGGGACCGCGAACTAACATGAACCACGCATCCATGATCTCCTTCTGCCCACTCTGACCACCGCAGTGACATCAACTGCACCAGCTGCACTGGGCCACACCAACCACGTCAGGCAAGAGTGTGTAGTGCAGGTTGACAAGAACGGAATTGCACCTTCTTGACAACAGGTATTACAAGAGGTAAATATTTTAATAAATTATTAAGCGATCCAAAATGGTGTTTACCCCAAAGCCACAGCCGTTGGGCGCACAGGCCATTGGTCGTGGCTCCTGCTGCGACATTCGACGTAATGCACCACCGAGTCACATCAACTGGCCTGTAGGCCGAAGCTGAAGTGCTAAGTGCGCCAAAGTGTCACCAATAGTGCGCACCATTTTTATAAACACATCAGAAAATGTCATCTCGTTCACAGATACAGTCAGGGGTGTGTTTTATTGTATTAAGAGCAATCGAGCATGCCAACCCACACCCCTTTGCCCAGGTGGACTTGTCCATCACATCAGGAGACAGTCACCTGGCAACACTGTAGCCAGTGAAATACAAACCCATCACAGGAAATGTAATACAGAGACTTTTCGCAAGAAAGCGTAGTAGTGTATTTAATGTTTATTTATAAAAGAGCAATTATGTTTTCATAAAGGGAGACCAGCACTCTCACCAGAGAGAGGGGAGAACCATCTGCACTCTCTCCAGAGAGCTTAACGCTACCACCACCATATCCTCATAACACAATGCTCTTTTTCACGCAAAGGTCACCAGCAGGCTGTAAGCGCTGGGAACCTTTTCTTTCATTATTCACATGTAATCAAGCACAGTGAATAAACAGCTCTACAAAGGTCAATGAGTGTTGATTCATTGTCCTCCGGGACACATAGGATGCTGTAATATATTTTAGGCGTGCGATACGGCCTACAGTCTCGTCATAATGTGTAAGTAGTGTAATATCAAGTGCGTGGCAACATCATCTTCAAACTGACGGAAACACTCAGGGCCTCCTGGGCCCTCGAACGAACCACCACATCACTAACTTTCTATTGTGTTTTGGCGCCTGGTAATTATACACTCAACTAGCCCTGGTTCACCTCGACCATGTCAAAACCCTCCCTTGCCATCCCCTGCAACGTATAGCCCGCTGCCACAGTAACAGGTCACCCAAGCTACTAGTCATCCCAAAAGAAACAGCTGTCTGGAAGTCAGTCACTAGTTAGTGTCGGTTGCGTGCATATCAGGATGATATATTATGGTGCAGTCTAGGAAGAAAGAGAAAATTATACACAGCAAAGCGAGGGATGTGATCGGACATGTGACAAATAAATGTGACGAAAAAGCTACTGAAGGTCTAATAAAGCATTTATTAGCTCAATACAATCTATGTGCATCAGAATACATTGGAATTTCTGTGAGAAGTGTTTACAGAATTAGCAAAGAAGTTGACGATGCTTGTGACAGTTAGTTGTCAGCATCAGGGAAACACCGAAAGTGTCCACATGAAAGAAATGTGCACTGCGACCCATTTGATAGGAGAGTAATCAGAGACGTAATACATGATTTTTACTTAGTACAGAAACAAGCAACATGTCCTGAGCTGCTTCTCGATGCTTTGAGAGAAATTATTGATTTTCCATGGGGTGTCCATACACTCAGGCGAATACTGAAATAAATTGAGTTTAAATGGAAAGACAATCTAACAGTTCTCGGAAAATATTAGTGGATAGACAGCACATTGTCCACTGGCATTGTATATACCTAAAATCAATTCTCCACTACAGAATGGAGGAGCATTCCATAATTTACAATGTTGAAACCTGGATTGATAGCACAATCACATTTAACAAATGTTGGCAAAGCGGTACTGAACATGGTGTTTTAATCAACAGCAGTTCTTCGAACCGTTAAATTGTTGTTCATGCACGTGCTAAAACTGGATTAATTGAAAATTCACTTCTAATTTTTCCAGCAGGCAGAACTATGGTGACTACCATAGGCAGATGAATACTGTGAACTTCGAAAAGTGGATGGATAATCAATCAGTTATTGCCAAACCTACCGGAAGAGACTGTTGGCAAGGATACTGTTCGCATGTCCAAAATATAGAAGCAGACTACTGGCAAAAGGACTCATGTAGAAGTCGTAATAGACGGTTTTGTGATATTCCTAGGCCGTGCCTCCAGCGGCTCGAGTGATTTATCTGATGACGAATTTTCCTCTTCCGAATCGGAACTGGCCCTGCCACTTCCCGAAAGTGAATAAATTATAACTGAACAACAACATCCACTGTTTGAGGTGAGAGTATCTCCTTTCAGAGTATTTTTAAGTAATGCATTCCTGATCTTAACTGTTTTTGCCATAAATTTGTAACATAAAAATTGTTTGCATGTCACCATAGTTGTTTGGCAGATGTCCAAGTAAAATAATTTAAGTTAAAGCAGTTTTGAAAATGTTGTTTTTGACCATGGTGAAAGTCTTCATATTAGTGTTGGTAATGAAAAAAGATGTTTTGAAAATTGTAACTATTGTGAAATGTGATTAATTTTCGTACGTAAACAGATTATGGATAAGTACAATAAATAGCTTGCTTAAAAATGTGTACTTGAAACACAATGCAAAACATTTCGCGCACCAGACAGATGGGTGCCTAAGCAGGTGAATTTAAAGGTTCCTGTTAAAAAAAATTAATAAACCTATACTATAATATTATAGAGTATGTGTGTATGTGCGTCGTATGAAAGGAAAATCTCCCTGCTAACAGATAGCTTTAGTGCTGGTGGTATGGTATAGAAGCGACGGTGGCGACATTGCAGCTCACCATGCCCACCCAAACTGCCCGAATTCCAGAGCCTCGCCTTCTCATGAGCACTTGACTATACAGCAATGTGATGTATATATGCATCTGCAAGTGTGTGTGTGTGTGTGTGTGTGTGTGTGTGTGTGTGTGTGTGTGCATGTGTGAATGTGTTTACCATGTCCAGTGCATAAACTTTGTATACTGTAATTTGACTCGTCCAATATCTTTGTACTGCTATGTATTTAAAAAATAAAAAAAAAAAGGTCTTATGGTTGCAATAAAATAAACAAAAACCTGCAGATATCACTTTTTTTTTACGTGTTAGAATGTGTTGTACCCAAAATTATGTATATGTGTAGGGTTGCCATTCCGACCAGGAGGTTCTTACGGGCAAATCAGCAAGATGATGGGCGAGTGAGTATTTAATTTGGTACATGGTTACAGTGTATTGAAGTGGGGAGCATGCCGGTTTTAATGTGGTCCGGCACATGTGGTGAGGTAGTCAGTAGATGGGCGAATTGTAGAGGTGATGCATGAAAGGAGGTTACTTTGTGGGGCGAATTTCAAATTTGGGTGATTTAGGGGTAATGAGGGTATAAAGATGGATGGTCCAGTGCTATGTCAGCCTTGGTTGGGGCCGTTGTCATCCCGGCTCGGCTTCCTCCGGGTTGACGAGGGCGGCATCTCTTCTCAGGTGCTGCGTAGAGAGCAACGGACGGCGAGGAAATACGGTGGGTGGAATGGGGTTAGCGAGTTAGCGAATGAGTGGATTGTCGAGTTGGTGAGAGCGTGAATGAGTGAAATTGTCGGTGAGGTTTCCGAGGGTGACGTAGAAATGTAGGAGTGGGCGACTGTGAGAACTTGATGGCGGGCGATTGAGAGTGGAAGGCGCAGAATTAGGCAAAGTGAGTGGAAGAAGATGTGAGTGGGTGGGCGGAGTTTGTGGGTGGTGACGTGTGTGTCCAGGTGGGGCAATTGTATGTGAGAATGGGGAAAATGAATGTTCTGAATACCTGGATGCGAATCTCGAGGGGAGTTTTCGAGGATGGGCGAAGAACTGGGGCGAGGTGAATCATAGAGGTCCGTGTTTTGGTGGTGATGGAGACGAGGTGTGAAATTAAATTGAAGTGTGAGTCGAAGATGACTCCCAGGTACCTGAGTGTGGGTGACCAGGGGATGGGTGTGGTGGCGATTCTGGGTGGATGGTTTCCAGGTGTTCGGTGACGAGAGAATAGAATGGAGGTGGATTTTGAATGATTTACCTCGATGCCAACGTCACGGAGTTGGTTGTTGAGGAAGGTGAGGCCGCGACTGAGGCGGTCGCTGATGAGGTTTTCGTGGGGGGAGGATGAAATAAGGCAGGTGTCGCCAGCGTACTGAACGACATGGGTGGTTGGTGGAACTTTCCGATCTGCGATGTGGAGTGCGAAAAGGAGGGGGCTGAGGACCGAGCCGTGTGGAACTCCAGCAGGAATGTGGCGGGGGTTAGATAATGTGCCATCTACCTACACCTGCTAGAAGCGACCCTCCAGGAACAAGCAGATGAGGTGTGTGAGGTGTGGTAGAATGTCCATTGCTCAAAGGCGAGTGATGAGGAGTTGGTGAAGCACAGAGTCAGAGGCTCGAGCAAAGTCGAGGAGTACCATTCCCGTGTGTTGACATCGGGAGAACTCTGTCATGACGATGCATTCCACACGGGCGATGGCGTGGGTGGTTGAGTGATGGAAGCGAAAACCAAATTGGTGGTTTGGGAGGATGTTTGCAGTGGCAACTGCATGGCTGAGGCGGCAGTGTATGATTTTCTCTGTGACTTTGGAGATGATAGAGAGAAGTGAGATGGGTCGGTAAGATGAGGGGATTTCGGGGGGTTTGGCAGGTTTTGGGATGGGAACTACAATGGCGATTTTCAAGGTTGAGGGGAAGTGACAGTGAATGAATATGGCAATGATGAGGCGAGTGAAGTAAACTGCGGCTTTTCGGGGAAGGGCGTGTAGGAGGGGGGCGTGAACCGAGTCGGCTCCCGGGGCAGCTGTGAGGCGTAGGTGCGAGAGGATGGAGAAGACTTCAGCGGGATTAGTGAGCAGACATGAGGGGCGATCAGAGAGAAGTGGGAGGATGATGTGGCGAAATAGAGAGGGATGATCCTCGTCCTCCGAGGAGTCCGAGGATGAGAGAGAATGGGTGGGGATGGTGGCGAAGGTGGTGTGAAGGAACGCCGAGAGAGCCTCCAATTTTTCGGCTGCCATCTCGGCTGTGGTTGGTGGGTGGGNCGCCGGAGGTGGGCCCAGAGGTAGCCATTGGATGAATTGAGGGATTGGAGATGCACCATCTCCTGGTCGGCCTTCCACTTCAGGACCAACCGCCGGCACCAGCTCTCAGGAGGTGGTAAGAATCCTGCAGGAGTCTGGCTGCCTGCCATCGGTTACGGAATTCCGCTGGGAGAGCACATTTTGGCTGGATTTGAGTAGTGAACGGGGCAGATGAATGTGACCTGAGGGGGATGTGAGCGTTGGCGGCTGATGTGATGGTGGTTGTGAGGGTGGTGGTGTTGAGGTTGATGTCTTCAGGGGAGTTGAAAGGAGTGGTGAGGTCTAGGGAATTGTGGAGGGAGTTTTGGTAGCCGAGCCAGTCGGCAGAGCGGAAGTTAAAACGAGGGAAATGTGGGAGGGAATATGGGTGAAAATGGATGAGAACAAGTACTGGGATGTGGTAGGATGAGCCTGCAGTGATGGTGCGAACATCGGCGATGAGAGTTCTGTGGGTTGATAGGGTGAAATCTATGGTGGAGGGGCGGCTGTTGAGGATAGTTGGGTGATATGTGGGTGATGTGGGTGCCCTGAGATTGAGGGTGGTTCGTCGGAATTGTTGGCACAGAGATGTGCCTCGGCAGTTTGTAGTAGGGCACCCCCAGTTTGGGTGGGATGCGTTGAAATCCCTAGCCATGGCAGTGTTAGTGTCAGCAGGACTGAGGGTGGTTATGAGGTCGGTTGGATAGGGGTGTTGTGGGGGAGATAAAGTGAATGAGGGTGATCGAGTATGGGTCACCTTGGAGGCAGGTGGCAACTGCCTCAGTCGCGGGTGAAGTGGTATGACACGGTGGTGGTGAGTGAAATACGATATGATGAGTAGGGCAACCCCACCACCATAGCCTGTGCAGTCGCTGTGGTGTACAGTATACCCTGGGAGTGTGAGTACGAGATGGGGAGTGAGCCATGTTTCGGAAATGAAAATGACATCGGGCTGATGAGTTGTAATGAGGGAATGAAGGTCCGTGATTTTGGGGAGGATTGAACAAGAGAATTCCAGAGTAGGAAGTTAAGGGGGGTGGGTCCATCCAAAAATTGTAGAAACACATTTAGGAGTATATCCAGCTTCTCGGTGGTGAGGCGGGCATGGGTGAGGGCGGTGATGGTGGCGTGAATGAGTGAGATGTAATGGCGTAAGAAGTCAATGATTCCGCGCAGTGAACCTGCTAGTGAGGTGGTGTCGGGTGCGATATTGTGTTGTGGCTGTGAAGGGAGAAGTGGGGGTATGTGTGGAATGGGTGGAGGCATGTTTTGTGGCGATTGGGTGGGTGTGGGTGTGATGGAGTGAGATGAAGTGCATTATTATGAAGTTGATGTAGTTGGTGCAGTTGGTGCGATTGATGCAGTTGGTAAGGTTGAGTTTGTTGAAGTGGTTTGAGGTGGTGCGAGGGGTCTATGGGTTGACTGCTGGTGCAGGGGGTAAATGATGGGCTGAAGTTAGATTGGATGCAGTGGGGGCAGATTTAGTGAGTGAAGTGGGTGCAATGCGACGAGGGTGGCGATTCGTGTAGGCGATGTGACTTGGGTAGGAGGGGTCTGTTGCTCTGTGTGGTCCATCACAGAGGCAGCATTTCAGGGCGTCTCGGGTGGTGCAGTCTCTTGACCAGTGCTCCCCAGAACAGTGGAAGCACTGAAGGCGGTGGTCGCATCACTGGGATGATTGCTCCAGACCCTGACATCGGTAGCACTGGGGGATGCGAGTGGTGCCTCTAAAAGGTTCAATGGCAACGACCCAGCAGCCGAGTGGACGAAGTGGGTAGAAGAGGGAGGCCTCTCCTACTTTTCGGGTGGTGATGAGAAAAGATGCAATGGGAGAAGTTTCGGCTGATCTGAGTCGGGTGACTGTAGTGACTGGGAGGTAGAGGGCAGCAAGCTCCTCAATTATCTCCTCTGCGATGGAGGTGAGGGGGAGCCGTTTGATCATCACACAGTCCTGCTTCTCGTCAGGCCGGCGGGAGGTGTAAGGTGAGAAGTTAAGATCTTTCAGTTTGCTAAACAGGAGTTCGTGATCGTGGGCGTTGGATGTGTAGAAAGATGTGCGGTCGCGGATTGATGAGATAAGGACTGGTCCTGTGAGAAAAGCGGCGAGTCACAGAGCAGAAACAAATGGTTGTTGTTCAATACAAACAATGCATGCAATAGGAGGCATGCGTTGAACAGTTGGTGTGGGTGGTGGTGGTGCAGGTAGGTGAGCGGGTGTGGGTGGAGTGTGAGAAGTGGTGAGTGGTACAGTGGTGCGAGAAGCCTGTGGGGGTGATATGAGGTGCGAGCCAATGCAACTTTGCGGGTGCGACCGCCCTCAGATGAGGCTGGTGAGGGTGAGCGTGTTAGTGTTGGTGATATCCTGGATGGAGTCCAGGGATGAGTAGCGATTGGTGAGTGCGGGTATGTGCTGGTTCGTTGGCATTTGGCGGTCTTCTTTGTCACATCGAAGCCATCCAGGTCCATTGGCGATGTGTTGGCGGCGTTTGGGGTGGAGTGGACGAGTGAGAAGAGGAGGGGTGGTTCTGGATGATGACTTGTGGGTACAGTGTGAGGTTGGAGTTTGCATCTCCTTGGATAACATTGGTTCGGGAGTGAGGCGGGTTTTTTTTTTGTCGATTGGAGTTGTATCTCCTGCAATTTATTTCTTGAGAGGGATTGAGGCAGGGTGGAAATGGTTTTCTGGTGATTGCTTGCATTCTTGTGGAGGGATTTGAGCGCAGGAGGTGTCAATGGAAAGGCTGAGAAGTGGGGGAGGCGATGGTGCGATCAGACTTGGCATGTCTGGCAAGGATGAGAAGAGGTGAGAGGAAATGAGTGATGATATGTCGATTTCTCGTCCTTCCTGGGCGGTGGCGGGTGTGGTGGTGGTCTGGGGGTTGATTGTGGGTTGGGGTTTGTGTGGTTGCTGTGGTCAGATCGGGTGGTGACAGGTATGAAGCATGATGAAAGTCCGAGAGTGGCGGTTGAATAAAATGCTGAGGTTGTGGTGGTGGGGGTGGTTGTAGGTGCAGAGAGCTCTCTGCCCTGGGTTAGGCTCATTCCAAACTCCCCCTCTCCTTCTTCATTAGGCTACAGGAGGGTCGCCTACCTCTTAGTTTAAAACTATCTTAATTTAAAATTGACAACAACAGTAATCTGATGGCGAAGTGATGAAGCTTAGAATAGTTGTTCTCCAGTCTCGGTGGCTAAAAGAGGCGTATTAGAATCACTATCGCATGATAAAAATAGATGCCGACTTCAATTATTTTTATTTAGCGGCCGAAGAATGAAACCAATTGAATGCAATTTAAGGGTGCGCAATTCAATAAGTAGTAATAAGTATAATAACCATTTACAAACGCCTGCCCAAAACAAAGTTTAGTAGTTGAGCCGGTAAGTTGCAAGTTGCGTGCTTTTCAATACATAGCTTTGAGTTAAAAGTTTCTCGTTTGATTGTAATCTAGTACGATATCAGCACATCTTCCTGGCAAAGAAAAAAACGACACAATGGACCGCTATGCTTCGTAGCGAATTATGGAAAAAACAAAACGGCTGCTTTGCGGTATAGCCAACATATAAGTTTCAAACTTGTTATTACGATGTCACCTGCCTTCGACGCTCCCATTTAGTGGTCAGTCGTGCAACATATTCCTTACTTACTCCTTCTCTGTGATTGTGATGTAATTGTTCAAAAAACAATAATTTCAATTGTTACCACCTCATTTATATAATAGTACGTCGAGCATAGAACGGATAGGACGTCGAGTGCATCGAGTTGTGAATGTACTGGAAGTTTAGCTGCGAAAAATGTATCCAGTTTCAACGTATATAGCTTATTCTTTGCCTTTAAATGTACTAAGTAGTGGTATGAAAATCAACAAACGTCTTCAGCACTGTGTTAAGGTACTTTGACTACTTGAAAGGAGTATTATTGTATTGCTGCTGGTATTTTTTACATGTCAAAGCCAAATGAATACTCTGAAAGCCCTCAAATGTGAGGGAAACCAGATTTTTGGTGGTAGTGTAGATCCACTCCGTGTGTTTGGTCGCCGAGGGACACGTGGGGAGAGTAGCAGCATAGATCCCTACCATATTTTTTCTTTAACCCACTCGAATCTTCTGCTTTGCAGGAGGTCTCAAGGCTAATCCCCATACCCTTAAAAGGGAAATAAATACTTGTAAAGGAGTGGGCATGGCTGCTATTGGAACCTAAATATACCATTTTCCGTGAATTATTTTTATTTTTACAGAAAATCCCCTAAACTTCTCTCGCCGACCTCACAAGCATGGACTGCCTACTCCTCTCTGTTCTCCTCCATAGCCTCTATATCTCAGTGTTGCCAACATGGAAAGAGGCGGTTTCGCTACAGTTATAGTATAATTTCGCAAAATTTTTTTTTTTTTTACTTTACTCTAACTCGCCGCAAAATGCACCTGGCCTATCAAACGAAGCCTGTACAGTCAGAAATACAATAAATCTCAAAAAAAAAAAAAAAAATTAAAAGCTTGAACAAACATGACTACAAATTCTCCAAAATACAAAGTATCCAAAAATCGTAAATCCAGACAACTCGCCAAACACTCAAACAGCACACACACACAAAATGTCGCAACCCCAACGCCAAGGTTAAAAAATCTGAACCGTCATCGACGGCGGCTACAGAACTACTTACCTTTATGGTAATAGGTGATCAGATCAGAAGAGTGAAGATCTTAGAAATTCATTGCATAATAAAGATTAATTCTGAACATTGCACTGTCTTCAGCGCGGTGGTGGTGGTGGTAGCAATAGCCAGTAGTTAGTGGCAGGTGTTGAATTACGTGGTCATCACGCAAAAATTTATATGTTTACAAAATTAGAAAGATATTAATTAAAACACTAGCTAATTAAAAATAATGTTTAAGTTTTAAAAAGAAAACCTCACTGTGCTCCTATTTGTTTGAAACCACCAATAGCTTTTTTTTGCGGGAGGAAGGATGCAAACAGAATGCTAGAAAGTCGCTACAATATCTGTGTTTATCACTTTTCGCCACTTTGTCTCCCCAAGATTTAGATTTTGCTATGCGTAGGGGAATTCTGCTACGGTTGGCAACGCTGTTGTTACCTCTAGACAACCAGCAACCCTACTTCCCCGATCCTTTCTCTCCATTCACCATCTTGTGGAAACAGACCAGCCTCTCCACACTTCTCCCTGCCTTTCGATGAACTCCAGCTCATTTCCTTTCTCCTTCACTGATGGCTAAAAGTTCCCTTCATCCTCACCATCCTGCTCCGGCCTTCTCCTCCTGCCCTTCGCCCATCACTGAAGTGAAGTTAGCTCTGAATGACAGCTTCGAAACTTTACTGCCAACTTGTGCTGAAGAAAGTAACTATGACTCACGCCGCATCGGGGAGGGTGACTAGTCACGCTCCGCGGAAGAACCATACACGTGTAAGATGGTTGCGTCGAGAATGCCCACAGGGGTGCTTGGAAGTCGCGTGTTCAGTAGCTTATAAAATTAAAGCTAAGCATTATATGTTGATGAAACATAGACACTTTATTCCAGAACAGTGTAGTGTACAGTTATTCTAAAAGGACAGAGATCCTAGTCCTCATTACAGAATACATGAGCTGTCCACCGAATGTTGATGCATATTTTGTTACTCCAACAATGTGTTAGTAACGTGCTATAGGTCCATAACATCTCATCTGAAGGAAAGGTCATAGCGGTAAGAATGTTGTATATTTGACTTTTGCAAAGCTTACCGTAGTTCTATGCTGCAGTAAAAATCAGTCTGAGCTATAGATCAATGAACTACGAATGGGGAGAAGATGCAGCAACATTTTGTACAGGCAAAACTGTCCACATCTTTTGAACCAAGCTGCTAATAACAGATCGTCATAAAACAATTTTTTTTGTGACCAGAAAATTCTAATTGTATGCCTTCTGCATGTTGTTTTTAACTGAATAATACCATCCAATAGTTAAACAAATTTACCGAATGGTGTTTTAGGTAATTATGTAGTTTAGGGGTTTTTCAGTAAAAAAAAAAAAAAAAAAAACTTAACTGCACCATTACCGGTGTTTTATGAAATTAACGAAAGCCATGAATGATAGAAAACAAGAATACTTAATTCATTGCATATATCAACATTATTATATAATAAGGTACATGATTCACGAAATATGACAGAGATGTATTTATATTTTGGGACACCTTTGAAAAATATATCTATATTTACTGCATAGTTTCTTGCTTGCAACATGTCGGTAGTTGTGAAGTAAAACTGTACCTGCCATGTCGTGATAATGTTGTGCACACTAAACTGTTGTAATTCCAGGTTGTACCTGTTGCGTTATCCAGAAAATGGTACTCCACGCAGCCAAGAAAAAGCAAAGTGTACAGCAGTGCCGGCGAAGCGGTCCAAGACATTCCGAATGGAGCAAAACTTCTGGTTGGAGGTGCAGTACTTAAGTGTCTCTCTCTCTCTCTCTCTCTCTCTCCCCCTCTC
>NQII01000503.1:339533-392066 GCA_002778355.1 Clitarchus hookeri
ATTTGTGAAATATGAATTATCCTGTATTCATTCATTAGTGAATTGGACCATTAAACAACAGTGTCGAAGCATTCCTACGCCCGATCACTGAGGACTAGTATTAAGTGTTGGCGCCTCACGCCACAGAACAGATTACAACACCTACGTCCAAACCTCAGCTTTGGCAGGTGTCAATCAGTATCTCACTTTAAAAATAATTCTTAAATAACAGTTCAGATTATATCCTCTCAGTAAAAAAAAAAGGCAACTGTGTGACACATTTTCACACACATTCAAGATTATTGATAAATTTTTTTGGAAGGAAAAATTTTATGTCATGTTTTGTCTTGAAATTTTATTGCCAAATTAGGCAAAGTTATATACTATTAAGAGTTTAAATAATATATTATACTTTAAATTTATAGGAGTACATACTAACCATTTATGCAATTTTTTTACTAAACATATCAACTAAGTTTTTTAAATATTGTAGTAGTTTATTATAAACCTTTAATCCCAAAATATTAAAACTGTGTTTTTTTTGTTTATTTAATTTACAATGTGGTATATCTGTAAGTTTGTGTCCCTTTGAATAACACTTATGAACAGTACATCTCGTTCGTAATTTTATTATTTTGTTCTTTGTCTCTTAAATACGAAGGGGCCGTGATGGTGTAGCGGCTACGGTGCTCGCCTCTCACCAAAGCAAACTGGGTTTGATTCCTGGCGGGTCACTTCCAGATTTTTGCACGTGGGAATCGTGCCAGATAATGCCGCTGGTCAGCCGGTTTCCTTGGGATCTCCCATTTCTCCCGTCCTTGCATTCCAACGCTGTTTATCATTTGCTGTTTAAGATTAAGTTATTTCTATTTAATTTGGTGTAGTAAACTTTATTCTACTTTGGTCTATTTATAATCTTTTTAAGTTGTCTATTTCCCCTCACATAATTTGGAGTTTATAGTAAATTTTTTACCTAGCCATTGATTTTAATATTAGTCAAACAGTATCGTTTAGGTGATCACAGTGTGAATTAATACATGTCTTTCTGTCAATATGATTTCATATTGTAATTTTAAGGTCCTCTTTGCACTCTGGTACATATTTATATCTTGTCTTTGGTTAACATTAATAATTATTTCCATGGAGAGTTTTGCGACCTCTTTGATGTTGTTTAATAAGAACAGCGGCTTCTTGTTGAAATTCAAATAGGGCTGATTTGCCTAATTACACAGTCATCGTAATTTATTTTTCTGCTGTGTCATCCTAAAGACTAGGATAGAATTTTTGTAAATCAAGATACTACGTAATTTGTTAGGAAGCACGGGCAATATTTAAAAGAGGCCCACTTGACTCGATTACATTTATTTTACGAGAGTGAAATTCTTAGAAGATAGTTGCCATTCCTGGAATCATCATGACTGGTAAGGTCAAAATAACGCAGAGATCGCGCACGTATTTTGACACGTACCGACATCTGGTAAACTAATTTTATTTTATATAAATTTTTCTGTAAGAACTCTACTAACGTTATGTGAAAAATTTCTTAATTCAGTGGCAAAATTTTTTTTGGCTCAGAGGCCAGATAAGAGTGCCCTGCCACGAGCTACACACTGACATTTTATTTATATTTTTAAGATCAGAATTGAATTGCCAAAGAAAGTTTAACTGCCCTGATTGGCAGTTGCAATACTCGAGCATAGCCTGCTTTATTATGTAGTATTTTATTATTTTTTTTATTGCTCATTCCTTTCCCTAAGCAAATATGTTTTGCGAGACTTTGTAACATTTTATCAGGATTCGAAGCTAAAGCCGTGGTAGTTATGTTTATTGGTCGTACATTTGCATTTTCAGGATTCTTAGTTTTTGTTTGCATCAGCATTAGTAGACAGAAACTTTCGAACTGCAGTAGACAGTTTTTGTTCTAGAAGTTTGATTATCTTTTACTACGACGCAGTTCGGCATGGCGACGCAGTTTGGTATGGCGTGGGGAGGGATTCCGGCCCATGCCATACCCTTGTATGGTCACGTTTTTGGCACCCTGGGGCAAGGAGTGGCGGTAGGCACGGGGAGATAAAAACCTGGTGTGCCTACCGCCTGGTTCATGTGAAAGTTAAATCAAAGTAAAAAGTAACTAAACTGAGAGTGGAATTTATTTTCTTTTAATACGGCGCCTTTTAAGTTTCATGTGTCTACCGATTGAGCAAACCGAGCTGTAATTTCCAGTCTTCAATTCTGACGGCTGCCACGTTACAATTTGCTGTGACAAAACATACTATTACACAACACTACTGATACTCTTTAAATAGTATTTAAATTCAGACACTACACACAAATCACACAGGTATAACCTGATTCAAAGGAAACATTTATTACTGTGATAGGAAAAATATTAAGACAAATTAGCATCTGACACACATAAACGTGTATAGTTACCAGAAATAATTACTTCAAATAAGATGTCTTACTGATAAAGTATGTGATTCATATATTAAAATTTCTCAGAGCATTAGTAAAAAATATCTCTCTCTCTCCCTCTCCTTCCTCCCTCTTTCTCTCTCTCTCTCTCTCTCTCTCTCTCTCTCTCTCACACACACACACACACACACACACACACATATATATATATATATATATATATATATATATATATATATATTACTAGGATTTTCAGAAAGTAGTAATTTATGCCAGTTNATATATATATATATATATGTAATACTAGGATTTTCAGAAAGTAGTAATTTATGCCAGTTACATTTTAAAATAATTATTCCCACACGTGCTTTTAGCAGCAATAAATCTCCCTACTCCTGATCTGTATGATTCTTTGTTTTGGAGAAGAGAGGTTTTAGGTCTTGCAATGTTACCAGTGGATATTGTAAATTCAGTAATACTGAATACTAGACAGCTCTACATCATCAGTACTGTTACAGCACGTGAGACTGTCAAATGAACTGTGAACCTTGGTATGGTGGAATGAACTGCAGCACATTTCAGATAAATAAAAGTGCTAAAGCCCTTCTTACAAGATGATCAACTCTATGTGTAAAATAACTGAATATTAATTTAAAAAAAATTAAAATGGCACATAATGTTCTGTTGTGTAAAAAAAATTATATCCTGCAACTTTTAAATCAACATAAAAAAAACCTTTTTTTTTTATCTTATTTTATTAATATTTTTGTATCATTGTGTTACATGTAAAACAGTAATAGAAAAAGTATAACTGAAATTTTGTTAGTTTCAGTAGTTGGTAAAACACAAGTTTGCTCATGTTCATTGCTACTTCAGACCATCTTTGTCACAGATTTGCCATCCGTTAACCAACATTTAAATAGCAGTGTTGTGTGTTCACGTGAAAAATTAAATTTTACAATAAAAATATGTCTGTGCACATTGTATTTTGTTATAAATGGCTAAACACACTCAATAGTAGATACTCCCAAAAGCTATTTATTCCAATTGTTCTTAGGTTCAATAACATTAAAGTTGTTAGAGCATTCCATAAGATATCCAAGTGGTAATTATTCCTTTAAAAATTGAATCATATGTGTTAGGTTATTCTTCTTGTTACATTTCTTATATTTATTGACATGTGTTATAATTTCCCAAGGAATTATGTTATAAAAATTAGAACAACAGAAAAGAGATAACGTTTGTATACACACCAAATAAACTATTGGTATTACAAATACTTTAATCATGAAACAACAAAGAATTGATTTTAGAAAAACTATTTAAGTGTCCAGACGTGATATAGTTGCTGTCAAAAAATTTGTGGAAGTATGAACTATTACCCTAGGAAGTATGTATTCATTGTGATTTTGGAAATATTGTTAATTAAAGATTTCTTACTTTAAATGTACGTCACTTTTCACTGTGCATAAAGTCAAAATCACAGCGCACAACATGAGAGTATCACCTTCTGCAGACTAGTGTGTTGTAATGTTAAGTATATTAGTAACTGAAAATATTGTGTCTGTGTTCTACCATCCAGACATTTGTGGGGAATCTTCTGTTGTAATTTTGCTGAAATATTTGTTTTCATCTCTAAAATGTTGCCATCAACTTATAAAAAAGAAATTTTTAGAACACAGTATTTACTACGTCACCACAAGGGACAATTGTTTTTTGCTTGCCAGGTTTCGGTCTGTGCGGCATACCAGAAAACTTGATTGCGGCGGTGGAGGCGTGTGGGGTCAAGGACCTCACCGCGGTCAGCAACAACTGTGGTGTGGAGGATTTCGGTCTGGGCATTCTACTCAAGAAGAACCGTATCCGTCGCATGATAGCCTCGTACGTTGGCGAGAATTCCGATCTCGCGAAGCAGTATTTGGCCGGAGAGTTGGAAGTGGAGCTGACGCCACAGGTGCGGCCCTGAACAGGCATTTACATCCCTCTTTCCTGGAGCACCGTATTTTTTTTTTTGTACTTAGTACGCCATCTTCGTGGTGTAGTGGGTAGCCTGCTGCCTTTCGCTCGAAGGACCCAGGTTTGAATCCTGGTGCCATCCCTGGTATTTTTCAGTTGGTGGTGGGATTGACAGAATCGACCCAGCTTTGTGAAGACAAATTGGGACTTGTGTGACCATTCCCGATATCCTCACCTGTGTCGCAGTTCACTCGCCCAAAGACATCGTGACGGCCATTTGAAGTAGTAAATGGTTCTCTGGGCCTGAATGTAGGCTTATATTTAAAATAAAATATCATGTTTTCGTTGGTTTACAAGTCCTATAAAATTGTGTAGTGTGCATGACATGTTGAAATCCTATTTTAGGCTGTTCACTTTAATATGAACACTTTTGAAATTAAACCTTTGAAAAATGTCACTGCCTCTACTAGCATATATTTTAACAGAAACACTGACTGACTTGGTGCCCTGTACAGTTGGTAGCGACCGAGGGAAAGTAGTCCCATGTCTTAACGTTGAATTAAAAGTGTTAAATATTTCGGAGTACTGGAATTATTTTTTTTCCTTGGTTTTTTTTAATACATACAAGTTTAAAAATTAGCAAATTTGTAAAATATTTATTATTCTAATAATATTGCAGTTTCACTTGACCGATGCATGAATAAAGCGATCAGTCCCATGCTGATGGTAAGTTGAAATGTGTTAAATACTCTGTTCAGCTCAGTCAGTCATATTCAGTTGTGAAACACGCATGGGAAAGAAACATGAAAAATATATGTGGAAAAGGAAACTGAGAAAACTTTACTTGTTACCAATGCAACGTAGGAAAGCACATCTTAATGCTAAGTATACTTTTCAATCTTTTTATTCCTTGTTACATACAGGAGAGACGCCCTTCTCGAGTGATGGAGTGGTACCGAAATGTTACTGTTGGCTACAGCGTCATCAAAACTGTTACAGAAAAGTCAATATTATCAAACCAATTATTTAATATTTTTTAATGTTTGAAAATACTTGTAGTTTCCTATTTCCTATGCCAAAATTGCAATTAAAATTCAATCCCTACTAGTTTTCTGTTTTGGGACCGCAGTGGTGTAGTGGTCAGACTACTCACCTCCCACAAGGCGAGTTGGGTTCCATTCCCAGCAGGGTCATTTCTGGATCTTTGCGTGTTAGAATTGTGCTGCACAATGCCACTGGTTGGCTGGTTTTCTCTGGGATTTCCCATTTCCCCTGCCCTTGCATTCCATACTCTTACTGGCTTCACCCTCTTCAGCCACTTCACGATCCACTCATTTTCTTTATTTAATGCTCTACTGTTGAGAGATATGGGAGCTGCTGTGGTTGAGTGGTTAGACTGCTCGCCTCCCACCATGGTGAACTGCGTTCAATCTCAAATTTTTGCAAATGGGAATTGGGCTATATGATGCTGCTGGTCAGTGGGTTATCTCAGGGATCTCCAGTATTCCCCGCCTTACATTCCGGTACTGTTCCATTCTTACCTCATTTCACCCTCATTGGCTCTCAAAACCTCGTTAAGAGCCACCCAAATATCTCAACTCAACTCTTACAGTGTACAGTTTATTTAAATTATTACATTCTTTAAACTAATTTCATACTTTTTTGTTAAATGAGGGAAATTTGTCCTGTGTAAGTATGAAATTAATCAGACATAAGATAATTGATGTAAAATTCTAGAAACTGCAAACTCAGAAAAGGAATGATATGTAGAGTAAGTTTGTTAGAAAGAGGGATTGTCTATGTAGTCGTGTGTGTGTGTGTGTGGGGGTTCAGGGGACCCTCGCAGAACGCATCAGAGCCGGTGGTGCTGGCATTCCTGCCTTCTTCACGCCTACAGCGTACGGGACGCTAGTGCAGGAAGGTGGAGTGCCTATCAAGTATTCACCTGATGGCAAGGTGTTGATTGCCAGCAAACAGAGGGACACTGAAGAATTCAACGGGAGACGCTATGTCCTGGAACGTGCCATAAGGGGAGATTTTGCTCTGATCAAAGCCTACAAAGGAGACGAGAAAGGAAATCTCATTTTCAGGTGAGTTTCAGTTTCATTCAATATTTTGTGAATTTTGGTACAAATCTCAAAATTCTGTTAATGGTAGATATACAGGTTTTGGGCGAAATTCGACTATGGTCCATACCGTATAAGAAGGCCACTTTCTGACAGTCAGTGAGTGGCAACTTAACGTTTACGAAAACAAACAAAGTGCCATTTACAAAATCCTGTATCAGCTGATGCACGAACGAACAAAAGTTAAAATTACGTTGGCTATTCTGAGTGCACTGCCGATGCACACCAGAAAAGCAGAAAGTACGCGGATAAGAAAGGGTTCATAGATTTATTAATACATTTTATTTTACGGGGTCACAAAACAATGGTTGTTAGCGTTAAAAACTAAACTTCGTGATAATGTAGTAATGTTTAGGTGATCAAAATGAAATGTACAATAGAACGATACGACGTGGAAAAGTTTTCTGAAGTTATGCTAACTTTAGAAAGCTTTTTCACGTCGTATCATCCATCTCGAACCTTGCTTTCAACACGTCCATGATATTAATTCTAAAAGCATACAGAAATATTACATAATATTGTTAAATTATTTTTTCTAATAATTTGACGAAACGACACGAATTTTAAATATATTTCCAGCCCGTAACATGAGAATTATCAACTTTAAAAAATACGCTATCTCTTGACCATAAAGAGAGTTACTCAAAACTTCGTCGTGACGTGCTGCGCGCTATCTATCGGATATTCTGCGAGCTATTACCAGCCAGAAATGAACCTCTCTGCTGCGCGATTTATAACGAATTTACAAACATATGCCAATAGTTATATTTTTCCAAGAGCTCTGCATAATTTTTAAAGTAACATATATTTCATGTACAACAATTTGGAGTACAAGTAATTTATATTCGGCCGGTAATCGTTCGTCTACGTAAATTATACGCCATATTGTTCTCTCGAAACCCATCTCCTTGTTTCCGTAGAAAGTGAGACACGCGTGAATAGTTTTTAAGCAATTCTAACGTTATTCCACGTCACATATTTCCAACTCGAATATATTAGCTATAACGTCCAAAGTGTGATAATAGATACAACAGACCGTCTCGCAAATGTTAACCCAAATTCACTATCTCGGACAAATTAAAAAAGAGTTATCAAATATCTAACATAACCTACTTATAATTATATTACTAAATTATAACCTACTTATAATTTTAGACAGATGTCAGTCTTAAAATATCTTAAAATTTGTTTAGCATTACAGTACAATGAGAAGTGGATTAGCTGACCGCGTGTTGATAAATAATACAGCCCTGACGTGACGGACCAGCTGATGGTGGAAGGATACGTAGTCAAATGTAAACAGTGGCGCTACTTTCGCCGAGCTGTCAAAAAGTGGCCTTCTTATATGGTACAGAATATAACAAAGTTTTCCGAGGTGATACCTCTTGCAAAATAAAATGGAGAAAAAAAAGTTGGATAAACACTTGAAAATAAGATTTTAAAATTTATTTCTGCAACTTATTGGAAACTAAGTGAAAGTAAACTTAAGTTCTTCGTACATTGTTAAATGTGGTTGGCACCTTCATGCTAAGAGCAAACTGTTATTAATACCTCTCCCGCCAAGTAAATAACAGATGTGACCACTCTTATTGCAGACAACGTTTTTACTGCAGGGAATTATGAATATTTGGTGCTTGTTTATTGAGAATTAACAAAAATAGCCCTCTTGTTTGAACTGCCAAGGACCCGCCGTTTTCATATAAAACTCACCCAAAACTTTCGGCGGCAGCTTTACATTCCAGGCGTGTAGGCAATGCCAATACTTTGTGCAGGGAATTGCACACCATCGCCAGAAACAAACAGGCAGCTTGAGTACGGCATGGCACATGTTCGCAGTAAGTGTTAAAGATGTCCTCCGTCATCGTCGTGCAGTGGCCACGGCAGCATGTTATAGATGAATGTAGGTAGTATTGCCTACGTGCTAGGCACTGTATTGCTGCAGGAGAAGATTTGTGTGCATTTTACACGACAGCTGTGGATCCCGGGAAGTTGCAATAGGAGGGTCATTTTGGTTTTAGGTAATACTGCTCAATAAACCAGCACCAAATGTTCATGACTCTAGACTGTACAAAAGTCAGCAAAAAGTGTGGCCACCCTTGTTAGTTTCGTTATGGGTGAGGTGTTAATGAGAGCTTGCTCTGAGGTTCAAGATCCCAATAACATAAAACAATTTAGAAGAATTTTAATTTAAATTCACTTTGTTTGCAATATTTTGTAAAATTCCAATTTAAATTAAAATGCTTTATATCGCAGTTAATATTTAAGTAAAAGTGTCATTATTTCTCACTTAATTTTGCATAAGGAATCGCCTGTCAATGTTGGTCTGTTGAATTCTGCCTCATACTGTATATTTTGTCAATATCATTGCTCATCGTTGTATGGCTGTACATCAAAACAACTCTGATTGGTGCGTTTTATGGAAATTGTATAATGGCAATGTGAATTAAGATAGTATATGTTTGTACTATTCCATGAAATGTCTAAAAAGTTAATTTATGGTATTTTCAATATACTATAGCCACCCTTGTGTCCTAGTAATTAGGTAGTGCAGACCAATAAAGTTGAATTGAATTATAGTTAACAGATTTAAGTTTCTCATTTTACGTGTTCACCTTCAATTAAATACTACAGCCACTAAGTTTTTTCATTGGAACATCACAATAACTGTTAAATTAAAGTGAAGTTAGCTAAGCAGAGAGATTGGGAGATTTTTGGGTGAGATGATGCTGTGGAAGGGCGTTTATATAAAGATTGCTGTTCACAGATTATAAGAGCAGTTATGAATAAAAGCATCTGCCGCTTGCTTCTTTGTAAAATACGTTAATATTTTGATACGCGTAGGAGTTCGGTACGTTGTCGAGATTACGTGTAGCAGGTTTACAGTTGCAGAAGCAATGCAGGTTGCTGAAAGAGACGCGCAGGAGAGGTCGGAGTGTTTGGGTTGGGAAAATGTCCATGCAGGTTCACGGGAAGTAAACAACGCTCAAGAGGTCGGCCATGAAACTTCTGCTTGAACACGTCCTCGGCAGTCGTGCAGTACAGACTTAGGGCAGGGGGAGGAGGAGTGTGATTGTTTGACCTTGAGCGAGGCGGGATGGTTCAGTTCCCAGAACTGGTTTCAGAACAAGGTGTGGCTCAATGCCGGTTACTAATACCTTGTCCATTTACTGTCTCGCTCACACCTTCTGTTTTTCATGATTATGTTTAATAGTTGGTTTTTATGTAAAATACAGAAGTGAAATGTGCACGTTGTTGTCGCTAGGGGCGGTTGATGCGGATCCGACAATAGAAGGTTAATTTGAAACAAAGCTGATTGTCCTACTTTAGGAGTATATTATTCCTGGTCATCCTCGGAAATGAGTAATGTATAATATGGGGATGGGACAGAAGTGGAATAAAGAATGGAAGAGGAAACAGGAGCACCCTGAGGGAACCCTTCCTTCCTGCACCTGTGCGTGCACATACACACACTCACATAAGAATGCTGATCCAAAAGATTAAGAAAAACAAATATGCCATAGAATTTTTTTGCTTTGAATATCTCTTGGATGAGAGTGCATGAATAAATGAAGTGATTGTCCTGTTGTGTGTTTGCTTTAAATTTTTTTAATTGCAATTAAGAATAATTAATGCAGTTATAGAGAGTATGTGTGTGTTTGGCTGCCTTGTAACTGATCTGGCAAATGAACTTGTTGATGTTCATGGTTATTTTTCTCAACATTTAGCTCTTTGTTATAGTTAATTATGCACTGTTTATAAGGGTCATTTTAAATTGAAGTGTCATTGGCATTAGAGATGTATCAACTTTGTGGTGGTGTGTGTGTGATTGCACTAGATTTTCACATTTTGGAAGACATGTTTGTGATTGCTGTCCCATCTCAAGTTATGTTGCCGACACACATTACTAGCAGGTACCATGTTGTGCTTCACTATTGTATTTCTCTTGCACACTTATGCTTTCTCTAGGGTGTATACATATTTTGCAGAACCTTGGTCAGTCGCTGTAAAAAAAAAGTGGTCAAGAAATTACAAAAAAAAAAAAAATGTTGTAAAACTTTTTGCCAGAAAGAATATATGTGGGATGCTGACCAAACCTGGGAATCGCCTGGACCATTAACTGATCATTTGCATCAAAGTAGTTTCTCTAAAAAAAATTGGTTGAGTTTGCATTTTATACCAATTTCATGACTGCAACTTTTGTCGGATCATCAGATGGTTGAAGTTGTTTGTGCGGTCCCAGGATCTGTGGCTACATTTCTTTCTCAGCTGACGGCACTGAGCTTCCTGATCAGTTGGAAACCATTTATGAATACCAACAGTCAGTCAGTGGTCCTAGGGGTGGAACACCCTTGAGCAGCACCAGGAGTAGTAAAGAAATGGTGTCTGCTATGCCCGATGAGTTTGTCGTCATATCAGCAATGAATTGTTTTTTTTTTTTTTTTTTTTTTTTTTTTTNTAGAATTTTTGTCTGTAAGTCACCTTGTTTGTTTTCATTATTTCGTAACCAAAACCACCACATAAAATATAAATTCAAATATAAGCAAGAATACCAGTCGCAAATACTTTTTTTATAAATGAATATGTCATAATGAATAACTTGTTAAAATGTTAGGAAATTCGTTAAGATTGAGCTCTCATGACATTATTTTTCATTTTCGTGCCAGTTTCACAAAAGTTCCTAACACATTTTTTATTTTCGTTTGGTGAAAAAAAAAGTGTTTGATTCGCAGAACTCTAGAGATTAATGGTATGCACATTTCATTTATGGTAAAAAGCTATACCATGTCGGTAATCTAAGCTGCTGACAGTAAAAATAAAGACAGCCTGTGTGTTGGAATGTTGTTTCAGAAAGTCTGCTCGTAATTTCAACCCACCCATGTGCAAGGCAGCGAAGGTGTGCATAGCTGAAGTTGAGGAGATAGTGCCTGTGGGTAGCATTGACCCCGACGACGTCCATGTGCCTGGGATATTCGTACACAGGGTTGTGAAGGGAGAAAAATATGAGAAGAGAGTTGAGGTGAGAATGTATTTAATGTTAAACATTTTACTGGAATAGTATACTGCTGAATTGTGTGCGTTTCATTTGGCATTAACGCAGGAATTAGACGGACTGTACCAACTAAAGGGAATATTGGGGGGTGGGGGGAGAAACTACTAGGGTACTAATAATAATCTTAAAAAGTGAAATAAACACGAGCACAAGTATTTACAGGTAAGTTTTGCAAAGACCTGCACATATACCCATTTTTACATGCATATTGTTGCAAGATGATAGAGGTGCGTATCAGAGTTTGTGAGTGTTTTGCTTCACTTCGAAGTACACGCAATAGAGAAATGAAGAGACTCGCAGTGAACTGTAAATGTCTAAAGTGCATCTCAATTGGTGTCACTAAGTGTATCACAAATGCAGGCAAAACATATCCATCATGGCGAGCCGAGCAGTGCTTTAAAGTTAAAAACAGAACCGAGATGTTACTTGGTAGGTAGGGGGGCCAACACAAAACTAGTAAGATCCAAAGTCACTAAATAGAACTAAATGTCACCAGGAGTCAATAACTGGGTGTATAAGCACCAGTTCAGTCCACACAGTGAGGGATGGAGGTCTTATTAAATTAAAGTACTGAATTCAATTTTTAATTAATTCACTCAGCCATTATTTATAACATTAAACTACTTATATCCACTATTACTGGGGCCACGGTGGCTGAGTTGTTAGACTGCTCGCCTCCCATCAAGGTGAACCGGGTTCAATCCCTGTCCGGGTCACTCCCAGATTTTTGCAAGTGGGAGTCATGCCGGATGATGCTGCTGGTTTGCGGGTTTTCTAGGGGATCTCCCATTTCCCCAGCCCTAACATTCCGGTGCTGCTCCATTCTTACCTCATTTCACCCTCATCTGCTCTCAAGACCTCGTTAAGAGCCGCCCAAATCTCTGAACTCAACTCCACTATTGCTTTTGTTATTCTCAGTGAGTACAATATTTGATGTCTATCTCAATTGTAGTTAATGTCATTATCGCTGTGTCTATATTGATTACAGTCTTTTAATTCACACTCATTATTTACACACATTTAATTAGTCTGTTGCCGCCATTCCAAATGTCTGTCACTCACACTTGCAGTTGAGTAGTCCCATCTGTCAGTCTCAGTCTACACTGTATCAATGCTTACTGTTCGCAGACTTCACTCTCGCTGGTCACTGTAGTCTCCACTCATCACTTTGCTGTATTTGCACACCTGGTGCTTAAAGTTGTACATTCCTCCAAACTTGAGACTTCGACTCAGAAGTCCGTTGCTGTTTAAATAACCTCAGTGGCCTGAAGGTTCCCCGCATCCCAAGTCATGCTGAGAGAGGTAGGGGCAACGACCAGAACATTCTTGCAATGATAAACCCAGACATTCAATCCTTTCCATGACGGAAGGTTGCACGAGTCCCGATAGGCTTATTGTGGCAGTGGCAGTATGCCCTCGTAAACTTCAGTGCACTCCCTGGGTTACTAGAGATGCCTTTCACACACTGTCCTTCGCACTCCTTAGCACCACGGGAGAAAGGAAGTGATGCAGAGTGCCAACATGTAACAATATTGAACATTGTGACATTTTGGTGGTTAAACCAACTTTTTCAGGCAGCGAGTGTTGAAGGTTCATCAGTGAGCACATGCAGATCGTTGCTTAAGGAACAGTACCTCCTAAGAGACATTTAGGCAACTATTAAACATGAGTATTATATTGCCTTGTAAACCACAGTGCTTATTTTCTGCTGTATTATTTTTAATAGTGACAAAAGTGCTATCTTGTAAGTACTGTAATTGGTAAACTAATCGGTAAGAATTATATGTAAGGAAAGTAACTTTGTCTGGATATGAAAATTGCTGTAGTAATTAAACTGTCACATAGGCAGTGTTGTTTCCAATGCAACTATAAGAAAACATATTTTCATGCTGTTTATAGACTCCTGCAAGTCTATGGGCATGTGCGTGCACAAGTACCAACCTGATAATATTTTGATATATTTCAAGATTATTATTAAAATGGAACCTTTTATATTTAGGTGTACCCAAGTACGGCTTTTTTTCTATTTGCTTGTTACACACATCAGTATTTCGAAGAAATGTGATTTTCCAAGAATTTCTTTGTTACAGAATACGGTGGAACCTCTATGCATTGAACCCAGGTGGATTGAAAGTCCACATGTATTGCAATTTTTTGTCAGTCCCCTGAGAAATGATGAATAGAAAATCCACTTTAAAATACTATTTCCAGTAGGAGCATGGAAATCTTGAACAAAAAGCTTTTGGTGTTAAATTGTGGAGAAAGCAAAACCAGAAATTTAAGTTTATTAAATACCACAAAGAGTGGCAAAAAATATCTATGAATAGCAAAGCTCTGAGCAGCATATTCAGCACAGAATCATAACATTGAATAATTAATTGCAAAATGTGTTTAAGATAACCTAGAATTATAAACCATTGGGGAATGTTGTAGACTTGTTTTTGTTAACTGTTTTATTGTATGTGCCATGTTTTAGAAAATAACCATACAGAAGGAAAGCTCGTCTTCGTCTGCAAGTAACGTCAGTCCAGCAGGTCTGATGAGAGAGCGGATTATTAGAAGAGCCGCGTTGGAGTTTAAGGATGGAATGTATGGTATCCTTTATGTGAAACTTTTACGAGTTGGTAAAGTGATTGGTAGAATTCAGAATGATACTTTGCATTATCTTAGCATGGTTTCAGAATGAATGTTAATCAATTTTAAGTATTTACAATTATTCCCTTGGAGTGGATTTTGCTACTAAATAATTTTAGTATATGAGAAACATGTCTTTCCTTTCCCAAAAATCAATAAAAGTTCACTGTATTACGACCCATAAATGTACTGCTAAACCTTTTGTAAGCCTAGCTTTGTTTTCCCCCTCCAACCTCTGCTTCCCCCCTAGTATAGAGCCAAGGTTATATGGTGAAGAGCGATAAAACTAATAACACCAAAATGCAAGTTAATACACTGCATAAGCTGAAATTTAATTTAAAACATAAAATAAAGTGAAATTTAGTCAAATACGCTATTTTATTTGCAAAATCATTACTAGCAATTTGTATCCAAAAATATATAAACCGAATGATAAGAATAATGTAAGTTATCAAATAATACGAAGAAAAAATAACTTTAGATTATCATTCAAGCTGAGTGAAAAACGGCAGTTAGTATCGGATACCGTGTAGATAAGATAAAAATGATAATTTAATTATAAAAGCAGTTTCAATTCCAGGATTGAATGTTTTTCTGTATAAAACTATATGCAAGCCATTCATGTAAGATTGTAACAAAACATTTACACTGTCTAGGAACCTCAACACATGCATTAGAAAATAAACTTAAAACCCTAAAAAAAATTTTAACCTACAGTAATACTCTGTGTTATATTAGTTCAAATGAAATACTACTGTTATTTATGCAATTGAATAAATGTCAAAAATTTGCCTTAAAATAACATAAAATCTTGTCCTTACCCATGTGAAACTCTTCAGTGCATTCCTGGTAATTTAATTATGTAGAATCTTTCCATTTAATTCATCATGGCAGTTAGTGTGAACTCGTGAAACTGCGATGCTGAATTGTTGGTGGATCATACAACATACACAATCAAACTTTGATTTTGCAACATCTTTTTCAAACACACACCTTGTACATATAAACAGTTTTTTGTGAAACTGTATACAAAGATTTTAAAAATGTTAAATTATTTTAGAAATTTGGGAGAAATATTAAATTTGTGGTGAAAATATAAATTGCTACAAATAATAAATTAAAATGTAGATGCAAATGTGTAGCAATAAAACAGATGTTAAGGGCATCTTTAAACATTGTGCCACAATGTAACAATTTTTTAAAAATAATCACTAAATAAAAATATAATTGAAGGTTACTAATAAGCCAGAATTTCTCATTGACTTGTAAAGTACTGCAGAACCTGTACAAGCTTGTGAGAGAAATATAACAACAAATCACAATACGATCCTGCTTGTAGTGTGTCTCAGCATCATAATGTACTACATATTTACTTCTGTTGCCTTAATAATCCTCCAAATATTTTATACGAAAGTATAGGGTTGGATTCCATTGGCATCAGATGCCTGAGATGGTCTTCATAGAACCCTTTGTTTTTCTGCCCTTGAGGTTTTATAACCACCTGGTAACTGCCGTTTGAGAGAACGGGCCCTAATCAATATGTAGTCAGTTTTAGACTCCAGATTTTAAAATATTTACTATCGTTTCTGTTGCACTTTAGACATCAGAGAATTAATTCAATGCCACTGGCTTATAAATTACCCAACTAACACAGTGTTGAAGTAAGTGTACTTTTCTGTTTCAGTTGACACAGTCTCAAACTAAATCTGCAAGCATTAGTCTACTCTAGGAGGTGCTAAGACGTTAAACTGTGAACATGTGAAATCATTTTTGCTATCCTTAACGTGTTGCTCAGCGAACCTTGGCATTGGCATACCCGTGATGGCCAGCAACTACATAGATCCGTCCATCAGCATCGTACTGCAGAGTGAGAACGGCATCCTGGGACTGGGTCCCTTCCCTAGGAAGACTGAAGTGGACCCAGACCTGATCAACGCTGGCAAGCAGACCGTTACTGTCCTTCCAGGGGCGTCGTTCTTCAGCAGCGACGATAGCTTTGCGATGATAAGAGGGTTAGTAGAGCCTATCTCATGGTGCATAGTGTACAGTGTCAGTGAATCTTGAAGTGAATCCACATGTTGTTCACGCCCGAGGCAGGGTCACGTATGGAGACGAGGCTGGTGCTAATCGAAGTCGGCTGCCCTACTCGAGGGATGAGGTCAGACAAGTCGGGGTGAAGACGGGGAGGAAAATTTGGAGTCCCAAGAAAACACCCGCACCATGTCAGTGTCGGTTGTAGTTGCCAGGTGTCCCATATTGTATGGGTGTTCCCATATCCTTAGGCTGAAAGAGTTATCCCATATGGACATAGGACGGGATGTCATATATTCCGTAACTTCTTTAAAAACAAACTAAATATAAATAGGTGATTCTGTATTCATTGTTTCTCAGGGGACTGACAAAAAATTTCAATACATGTGAACTTTCAATGAATGTGGTCTTTAAGTGCAGATGTGTAATTCAAAAATGGAACCACAGAACATGTTCCATGGATGCAGATTGTCAATCCATCTGGGTGCAATACATTGAGGTTCGACTTTGAACACAGTGTCAGTAATTTACCACTTCCGCAATTACAGGTATGTTTACCCTGATGTTCCAACCCAATAGCAGAATATTTTGTAAGAGAAAATGATGACCAGCCACTATTTTAATGAACAAAAACTGACTAAATATGAATTATCTACATGCAACTAGTTTTGTCTGTTGTACATGTTCAGAGAAAATGTTGTTTGATGTATACAACTAATTTTCACATATTACAATTGGTATTTAAAACGGTTTTCAAATAACTTGCCTTGATCATTTCAATGGGATCAGACGTCGTGTGTCGAATTTTCGGAAGTGTCCCTTACGGCAAATCTGAAAAAGTTGGCAACCCTAGTGTCCGCCTCACTCCCTACAAGAGAATAGCTTGTCTGAAAATATCTCGCCCTCAAAAGCCTGGGATCAAACTGGGGACCTCAAGAGGTGGGAGGACAGTGACAAGCCAACTGGACCAACCATGGATACCAAATTCTTGAAGTGAATGTAGTAAATGGTAATTGCTGTTTTAGTCCGCAACTCTACGTGACATGATTGTCGTAGGACAACTACACACAATCATGACTGCAGTGTCATGTGGCTAGAATTCAACCTCTTCCTTGTACAACTTTTTGTGAACTACCCATCCATTAGTACATGTCTGTGATGCAGACTTTTCATTTCTTTACATACACAGTCAAATCACATTATTATAACCATCTGCTAGAAGTGCCATCTGCAGCGCCGTAGCCCATGACGTATGGCCCGTGACGTGGGCTGGTGAAGCGGGTATATAATGCGACCGACAGGCTGGCTGTACACAGTGAGCTTCCTGCTGTCGTGGGTAAGGGAAGCGATTTAACCGAGATGCCAAAAGGGATGATTATCGACTTTCGGGCCAAGAGGGGCAGCATTTTGGAAACAGCTACGTTTGTGAATTTTTCACGTGCCTCTGTGGTAAAGGTGTATCGTGAGTGGACGAATGGCATTATTGGGAATAACCGTCATGGAAACTGAGGTGCTCCACATGCCATTGATGTCTGAGGTGAACATAGACTACAACGGTGCGTGAAGGCCAACCGACAGTCTACAGTGGAACAGCTCAACGTCCAAATGAACCAGAGGGCATCCAGACACGTGTGTACTGCAACAGTTCAGCGAACCCTTCTGCGAATGAGGCTATGGAGTAGACGGAGGGTGACTGCACCCATTCTAACACGGGTGCATCAACGAAAATGACTGGAATTTGCTAGACAGTATGGCAACAGGTAGCATTCTCTGACGAGTCATTTTTCAGCTGCATAGAACGTATGGACGTCAGCGTGTCCGGCAATAAATGTCGAACTGACACCCTGCATTCATTACTTGGCCGCAGAGCGGCCAAGTTATTGATCGAAGCTCAGGGCGAGAGAGACCCCGGTACACCTACATCCAGCGCAGACGAGGCACATGGCAAACACTCGAAGTAAGGTGAAGGCTCCGCGACATGAGCTTATGCCTAGTGTGTTGAGAAACACAAGTTTTGACAATAGTATTGTTATACGCAAAGTCTAACTGCTACTGATGAAGGCAAGTGGTACAGCAAGCATGGGGAGATAGCGAGAGTTGCAGAAGAGGCTCCGGTCAGAAATGCTTGCGAACTGCCCTATTGTCTGGAGGGCGTGTATAGAAATAAATACCCTCGAGAGACGTGGCGAACGAGGGGTGGCTAGAGCAGGCCGTATGGCGGGGGGAACGTCCCCTGATACGCTGCGAGCGTGTGCGTTGGGTGCCTGTCGACCAAGGCAAGCAAGGGTGTGGGTCCACCCACTCAGACTGGAGTGCGGCGTCATGCCGATTGCAGGCCTCCCAGGCTGCAAGGGGTTGACTCGCTTGTGAATATGAACAGTACAGAGTTGAAATTAGTGGCGACGGTCGACACTACGGTACACCAGCGGGAGCACCAGAGGCTGAGATATGTATACGACAGCGTTCGCTCGTGGCGCATCGCCCTTCAACAGTTGTGGGACACACTGCTGACAGCATGGCTCCAGATACCCGTGAAGACCTATCAGCACCTAGAATGAGTCACTGCCAGCTCGTCTAGCTGCTGTCCGTGCTGCGAAGGGCGGTTACTCTGGCTACCAGCAGGTGGTCATAATAATGTGGTTTGGCTGTGTATTTCAATAGAGAATTTAGTTTGCATTAATTGTGTGTTTCAGTGGTCACATAGATCTCACGATACTGGGGGCCATGGAAGTATCGCAATATGGAGACCTTGCAAACTGGATGATTCCTGTAAGTTTCATAAAATAGTGGAATTTTGTGATATCTATGTCACGATACAGTTTAATCTGTGTGTTTGAAAAAAAGATTTTTGCCAATATTTTTTACATGCTCACGAGATGTCGTCGCAACTTGCACAATAATATTTTAGGGCATCATCATGGAGACTGAAGAGAAACAATTTGTTACAGATGGGGGCTTAAAACAGTTAGGCATTATTTACATATTGGTTTTTCCAGGCAGCTTCCCCATTGATGTGTACAGAAAACTCTGCAAGGAAAATAACTTTTCTTTTAATAGAATTAAAGTAATATTAAACAGTCTCATAGCTCATGCATGGTGTAATGATTAAACATTGCAGTAGCTTTATTACAAAATTCTGAAGTTGATATTTTTTTTCTTTGTTTTTATATTTATAAACGGCACATTTTGAGTTTTACTACCAGAATATTTAGCATTGCTGTTTTGTAAAAATGTTCTTCCTAACTACGTTTTTCTAAGGCCGCAGTTTCCAGGATAACCGTAGTTCACATTTTCCAAGGGATCAGATAAAAATAAGAGTCAAAAAGCAGAGAATGAAGAAGTGGTTAGTAGTGTGTATGCTACAGTAACGCAGTAGATAATGATGTATGCAAATTTTTAATAACATATACTGAACTACTTTCATATGTTAATTTTATTGCAGTGCAAAACACTATGTTCATTTTCTTGTAAGTTATTGGTATTTCAGTGACATGTTAAGCATTAATAAGTGCTCATATTTTGTCTATGGTCATGTTTATTATTCTTGCTTTGTAGTGGAAGGAGATTGCTTTTGAGAACTATTAATGACAAGAAATATTTAAAGATAATTGTCTTATGAGTTTGTTAGAACGAATGAATTATGTATTTATTTTACTGGGGGGCCGTGGTGGTGTGGTGGTTAGACTGCTCGCCTCCNAAGGCGAACCGGATTTGATTCCCGGCTGGGTCACTCCCGAATTTTCGCATGTGGGAATCATGCCAGACGATGCAGCTGGTCTGCAGGTTTTCTCTGGGATATCCCATTGTTCCCGCCCTTGCAATCTGGCGCTGCTCCATGCTCACTTCACTTCACCCACATCGGCTCTCAAGACCTCAATGTTAAGAGCCACCCAAATCTCTCCACTCCACTCCACTTATTTAATTGCATTTATTTATATATTCTTGCAACAGAAGAAAGGGTGTCAAGAGTGGTGTGGGGTTCGTGTGGTTGAAGGGAAAGATGGTGAAAGGCATGGGTGGAGCCATGGACCTGGTATCAGCGGCCTCGACCAAGGTGGTCGTGACCATGGAGCACTCGGCCAAGGACGGCAGCCACAAGATTCTGCCCCGCTNCGGCCTCGACCAAGGTGGTCGTGACCATGGAGCACTCGGCCAAGGACGGCAGCCACAAGATTCTGCCCCGCTGCTCATTGCCTCTCACTGGGAAAGGTGTCGTCGACCTCATCATCACAGAGAAGGTATGTACTTGTCATTGCGTGTCACAGCTGTCTGAAATTAATTTGAAACCTCATTAATGAAAACCTCTTTAATACAAGGTTCTCATTAATACAAAGTTATATTCAATCCCCTTGGAGTGAGGTGTGGAATTTAATGTTAATTTGTATATTTAATTTAAAAAATTAGTTAGTGTGTATTACAGTGTATGGTCAGTCATGTCGACTGGTAGAAAGAAGTCCTGCTGGTGATAAAAATGTATTTTCCCATATGCTAAATCAGTCTCAACATTTTTTTTTTTTTTTTTTNTTTTTTTTTTTTTTCAATCGCAAATACCTGTTAATAGAAACCTAATTATTATAAACTGCGAAAATTCCAGGTCCTATGAGGATTGTATCAAAGAGTTTGCACTGTAAGGCAGTGTGTCTGTATGCTTTGAGTGGTTTGTTAGACTGATATATTTATTTCCTTTGCAGGCAGTCTTCGAAGTGGATAAAGAGGATGGCTTGACACTTGTCGAGAAAGCAGATGACGTTGAACTTTCTGAAATTGTACAAACAACAGGTTGCGAGTTTCGGGTGTCCCCCGACCTCAAACCTATGGCTCAAGTTGAAGTGGACTGAAATTGAAATGTGCACCGTATGTTCCAGTGCATCNGTCCCCCGACCTCAAACCTATGGCTCAAGTTGAAGTGGACTGAAATTGAAATGTGCACCGTATGTTCCAGTGCATGCCACGTACTAAGAGGTGAGATCTCATTTGACTTTCATCTGTACGTTCAGTTTATATCAGTTATTTGGATGTACATCAGTAAACAAAGCTCATTTACTTACAATTATAATTGGTATGTCATTTATGTTGTCATTGTCTTGTGAGTAGGTTGCGATTCTGCTATTTTACCCATTACCAGTATCTCTCGCAACTGTTCACTTCTCTTCTCATTCGTATGGATATCTTTTCTTCAGATACGTATTCCAATTTACTGCTTCCCACTTTTGTTATTGTCGTTCATAGCATGCAGCCCTTTAACTTTATTTTAATTGCTTTCAATCCCCTTTCCTAGTTCTGATTACACAAATCTGTATCCCAGGTGATTAATGTGTACTAATTACAGTTTGTATTCTACTCTAGAAATGTTCACCTTGTTTGCTATCATAAAGCAGTTTTTCCACCACCTCAAGTTGCCCATAAACATGCGTTAACCCTATTTCTCCTTATTGTACTACATATTAATTTTTGTCATTGATAGGAAATGGCTAGAAATTAGACTTATTGAGAAAAGTATAAAAAGGTTATACGAAAAATATATAATTTATATTATAAAGAAATGCTTTTCGCTTGTACTGGGTAATCATGAATTTTGAGTTATATGTGAAAATGTCATGATTAGGTGCAGAGAGGTAGGGGTGTGTGTGTGCACGTGCGTGCGTGCATGGGTGTGTGTTTGTGGTGAAACTCACATGATGGGTGCATTTTCTTTTCTTCTTGTAGTAAGGTTTACTGAAAACACTGTGCTAGAAAATTCATTTTTCAAGTGGCAAATGTAAAACCACGTATAAGTGGGTTCACTGTTAATTGAACACTTTCGAAAGCCCAGCTAGGTTTCTTTGTTCAGCCTGAGTTCGAGTCGCGTGTACAGTGAACGTGTTGCCTACCTCCATGGTATTAGCCGGCCACTCTACTTGGGGAAAAGTTTTCTTGCAAATGGGGCAGGTTATAGTGTTGCAGCAAAGCAAACTTTTTTTTGTACATTTTCATATGGTGAATAATTAATCCGGCTTGTTAGTTTGGAAACTATTCAGGGCTACAAAATTTACTGTGATGAAAGAGTAGCAGTCCTTATTTTGTGTTTGACTGGGATTTTATCTACAATTAGTTTTTCTGAGTTTGATCTTCATTTGCTGAAACATTGTGTATATCGCTTCTCTTTATATTTTTAACTAATTGCTAAATGCTTGTTGTTTTTACATTTTCAAGGGTGAATAACACCCTTAACAATTACTTTAGTTCTAAAGTTGTACATATCTTTACTGCCTGATTTTCACGTGGACACAACTACAAACCTTTGTAATGCACGAGAGCATGCTGTAGTAAATTCTGCAGGGTGTGTCAAAATATGTAATTATTTTTAGATCACAGGGTGGTACTTGCAGATGAACACATACAAAGTCAGATAAACATCTGACACCACTGCTGTCTCCAGTCGCTAGGTTCACTGATTGCAAACTACCACTCAACAGTCTTCATTGTGTCGTCATTCCCCATCTGAAGAAGCTGGCCCAACCAGCGAAATGTCGCGACTGCGCAGATGTGTTTGTCAGAATTTGTGCGTGTATTTGCGAGTACCGCCCTGTTTGTACTTTTTTTTTTTCTATCTCCTCTTAATAATGTAAACAGTTTTAATTTTTTTTAATTTCCATTATTTGTGTTACTGTTTCCATTTCAGACTGAAAGAAGAAAATGTGAAGAGATTTTTATAAAAAGTGAAATAAAAAAATATAGTATTTTTAGAGCAGTTATGTAAGACAATGTGTATCAGTCATTTTAATGGTGAGTTGTACATATAACTCACAACCATGGTATTAATTATAACCAGTGTGTTGGTGCTTCAAATGCCGTGCTTTTTTTATCATGTTTCGTACGTTAATGAAATGTATTTTCGTAACTACTTACTAGTGTCATACTGCAAGTGAAAATGTAAAATTTCACAGTGCCCTATTCCATTCTCCGTGATCTTACAACTTCTGTTTTGTTGTATTTTGCAAATTTGCTTAAATATCTGTTGGGAAAATTTTTGAATATATTATTATGTGGAATGTATCTTCGGAGTAACTAAGCAGACATTTCTGACACGTTGGAACACAGTTCTATAGTTTTTGAATTTTTGTTTTTATCAACATTCATAGCCATTTCTAGATTCCAGCTGGGTCATCATGGCAAAATGTCTCGTCTCCTTTCCTGTATGAGTAAAGAAAGAAATGAAAGGAATACAGTTAAAGCAGTAGTTGGGTACAGCCATTGAAGTGCATCTCGGAGTACTAAAAACTTATCTTCACTATTAGAAAACTTAGCCTTTCTCTGGTGGTTTTGGTTTGCTTTGCACTTTCGGCTGAAGCAGTTTGCTTTTTGAACTAGATGATGAAGACTATTTTGTCATTAAAATGTAGCAGTTTGAAATTAATATTTTCGTGAAAAAAGTGTTTACTTGTGTACGATGCAGGTAGTAATGTACTATGGCACAGTTAACACTGTCGCAGACGACTGTTGTATGCTCTTGGTCAGATACGGTAGTGTGCTTGAACAGCGTACTTCACCGCATATTTGTTGTGGTTCGTTAAGAATTGAGACCACAGTATTACTATTGTGTTATGCCTTTAATAACGCTTGTAAATACCAGTACATAATCTTGATTTGACTAACAAATTTTATGTACATTTGGTTATAATTGTATGTAATATTGTTGATTCTAAGCCCGTGAGTAATTTCGGAAGAGACAAATTAGTACTAAAAAAATACTGCATACAATTTGGTACATGTGATATTTCAAACATGTTTCTCAGTCTTATACCATTTTGACTGATTCAGTAGGAAATTTTAAGATTGTTTCAAAACAGTTGCTGTTCTGCACGTACAATTAAAAGATTAATTTTAAAAGGATGTAATGGGTAACTGCTCTTCTACANGCAAGATTTGCAAATTTTAAGATTGTTTCAAAACAGTTGCTGTTCTGCACGTACAATTCAAAGATTAATTTTAAAAGGATGTAATGGGTAACTGCTCTTCTACAACTAATTCAAAGTTTTACATGTGCCTTTATGATGGTGCAAGAACTAGATGTGTTATTGATTTTTTTGTTTAATTGGTTGGTATTAACGTAATCTATTTTTCGTGTTTCAACTAATTCTGGTGAGGGGGTGTAAAGTCGGCATAAAATTCACGGAAAGTCTGAAAGCTGATTGTCTGTAGGCAACGTAGTAACTCCTGACGTGGTCGTCGCCCTTCAGGTTTTGTTCACATTGGTATTACATATCCAAGAGGAGCTGTTAATTAAGACACGGTATAGATTCCAAGTAAATTTGTAATGTAATCCAACAGAATATTTGACAGGGTAGGTATTACTTATCTGTGCATTGTTAATTTATGATGTTGACTGTCATAATGTAAATATAATTAATCTCGTGGAAAAAAAAAATTAATGTTGCTAGGATAATTTTTATTTTGATCATGCCGGAACTAGAGTGTGTCTGAAGCAGTTTCTTTTTCAGCAATACAAGAACAAAACTGATTGTGAATTAATTTCCATGGCATGTAAAAATATGTATGAACTTGGAGCATTCCCTAGTTTATCAATTGGAATGCTTTTGTGGATAATATTGCTTTCCAATGTATATTACGAACTGTTAATGTGTCAAAGACAGTGTTATATTTATATTGTTTAGCTTCAATTCCTTTGGATTCCTATTCACTTAACTTTAAAATTTTACTGTAAATATTCTTGCCATGTAATGTTTTATCATTTTGTTAACTTCATTTTTCACTTTGACTATTGTCATGTTAACATAAAATAAAATTCTTTCAATTGCCCCCTTTCAGTACATGTAAGAAAATGCTGTACTGATAAAAATTTCTAAAATCATTTGCATAAATGTTCCAACTGTTATTTCTTAAGTGATGTAAGGTCTCGAATATTTTTTTATTGAATTTAGCATAGATTATAGTGACATTATATTAGAGAATTAAAAAATATGTATGCTCTCTTACAGTTTGATGTGTTTAAGAACATGTAGATAGAGGTATATTTCTAGCTTGTGGTGTACAGTATTTTGTGGCAGTATCAGTAAACTTTTTTTTTTTACATGCATCCTGTCGTCATGAATACATTTTTGGTTTATGGGAAGTAAAGCTTATTTCACTTGTAACTTCTTTATTTTTACAAATGAATAACACAAAAAAACATTAGGTGTATATATGTAAAAAATATTGTACAAAAATGTTAAGTGTTTTTTTTTACATGTTGCATATAATTGTTGAATAAATCTATTCCAGAAAAATATTTTATTCACGAAACTTAGCCTTTACAAATGCTGGTAATGGTACTATGTACAATAAACAGTTTATGATGAGAAAACTTAGCGAAAAAGCAAACGTCACTCCTAAGTTCAGGTTGGAGTCTAGTATTTCTGCGAGGGCGTCGTTTCCATTTCGACTGTACCTTTCCGAGAGGTACGCAGACCCATCTGCGTATCGACAGGCGAAGGTGGACGAGGCAGACAACAGAGATTCCTGTGCCAGGATGACCGAAGAGCAGTTGTGAACTGCACTGTACGGGAGCCCACTGAGTCGACCATTTCCGAACATCTGCTGATTCAGGAAAGCACTGGCGTAGCGAGTTTGTGTGGCGTACGTCAAGTAGAAGAGCCACTCCGACAAGCCGTGGATGGACCTCGGGAAGACAATTTTCATAATGTAATTACAAGCACCCTGGTGTGTTAACAGCCATGCATACTGCCATTACATGCTATCAGCCAATGCTGTCATCAAAATCCAATAATGAACTTTCCACTTTGCTTGCTGCGTACATACTGGGAACCAGAATATAAAAAGTATATCGTAAGATTATAGGCCACCAAGTGATACTATAGCATCCTTGAGTTCCAACAATTTAGTAGCAGTTACTACCTATAAAACTTTTTAATCCAAGATTTTCTTTAAGATTAATGTAAAAGAATTTTACATTACAGCATGTGGTTTTATCTGCCCTCAGTCCTTTGAGCAATTTACCCAAAGCGTGTATTTTGTCCACCAGGAGTAAGATTTAAATAAATGTTTTTAGAGATATTTTATGTCTCTGAAATCTAATATTTATGAGACACATCAATTAGGATATTTGTAAGATTAACAGAGTGCAATATAATTTTTAATAAAAGTACTATATTTACGTACATACACCCCTCATTTTTTTCCTTTAAATCAGAGTAAAGAACCAGAGTGCATAGGATACACGAGACTTGAGTCATTTTGCTCCTCAGTGTAATGGTGTGACTATGGCAGTAGCTACCGGTGCATGCTTCCATTGTAATGACACAGTTATAATAATTATCGGGATACTTGATTCATTTTCTTTCGTTTTGTGGGGCTTAGTAATATTTTATCGGGATTCAAAGTTCTGGCTGTAATTGTATGTTTATTGAGCATACGTTTGCCTTTTCGGAAATCATAGTTTTGTTTGCGTCGGCATTAGTAGAGAGAAGCTTTCCGACTACAGTCGACAGTTTTTGTTCTAGGTTTGATTATCTTTTACTACGGCGCAGTTTGGATGACGTGGGAGTGGTTGCCCAGCACACACCATGCCCTTAATTGGCAACGTTTGTGGCACCCTGGGAAAGGAGTGCGGGCAGGCACGGGGCGACAAAAACCCTGGGTGCCTACCGCCTGCCAACGGTGTAGGACCAGCACTCAAGAAAGATGCATCGCGAGTGACAAATATTGCCCACACCAGCAAGCACCTGTGACCTCTAAATGGCTTTAACTTCAATTATTTTTTGGATTACATTTAATTCTACTAAATTATTTCCGCCGGTGTGGGAGGTCACTAGGGTGCCAGGAGGGAACTGACGTGAATAATCAATAAACTACTGTGGCGCTGCTCTTTGCTTGTTTGTATGTGAAACTGTTCGTGACAATGCATACTTGAAGATTGTATGTGAACTGTTTCATTTGAATGATAAATAAAAGTACAGAGTAAATAAACCAAAACTTGACTTTATTTTATGTTTGTTTGGTGCCTTTAAAGTTTCATGTTTCTGCCGATTGAGCAAAACCGAGCTGTAATTACCAGTCGCCAATACTGACGGCTGGGATGTTACACCATGCGCAGTTCCTTTTACAGAATTTTTTTCTCCTCTACTGACTTATGCTAAAAAATATGTAGCGGGGCATACATGGGGTGGGGGGTACCTGGGTAAATATTTTTTACATGGTTTGAGTTCAATATTTCATGAATATACTTCAACTAATAGAAAAACTACTCGCATCACTATCTGATTGCCATTTTCATATTATTTCATGTACTCAAAGTGCCTGTCATTTCCTCTTTGTAGTCATTGCAAATGTACAGAAAATTACTTGCCTTCCCATAAATACTACGCTAGGGCTGAGCCGATACCGGTGCCGATATATCGAAACCGGCCGATATCGGAATTGTGCGCAATTCACGTTTAAATCGCCGATATTATAACCAATATTTTGCCCTAAGAATCTCTAAGATGATTATGTTTTCAACTTGCCATAATTGGAGTGCTTTGCTCACTACAGTGAAATCTCGTCGTTTTCCCGTATGAGTCGATTTTTTTGGATGGTCCCAACAAATATCCTATATAATTAATGTTTAAAAAACCCGCATGCTCTGCCCTTAAATCATTAATTTACCCGCATCCATCGATCAGATATTGTCCGAAAACCAAAATATATTCGGAACTATTGTTTATCTGTGAAAAAACTATCTTCAAAACTGGTACTACCAAAATTCAGTAGCGCCAAGAGCAGGTAAACACACTCCCTAACCTCAAATGCTAGTATACACGAGTTGTGAAACGTTGCAATTGTTAACCACCACGTAATTTATTTTTGATAATTGAATCACTATTTGTTTTTAAATAACTCACGTCGAAAAACAGGTAAAACATAATAATTGCAGGCATCTCTTTGTTTCAAGTCAGCAAACTAATATTCGCGCAAATTAAACACGTATTTTTGATGGATGTGGTACGGACCAGAACTAGACATTAAAATGGACGGAACGGATTTGAACTTTACTCCCGTTCCACAATGGAACCGTAATAATTTTTAGATCAGTACGGTAAATTACCAGCATTAAAGTGGAACAATATGTTTTCCTGATTAATTCTGTTAAGATAAAATTACGCTAATAATTTTTTTAAATAATGCAGTGATATCAACTGTCACACAAGATGGCGAATGTTGTTTAATTTGGCGAAATTTAAAAACAATTTGCGGGCAACGGAATTTTTAGCGAAGTTTAATTATATTTCTTAAAATCGGATTTTTACGTGTCAAACTCAACAATTTTTAGCACTTTTCTGTTTTAAATCATTGTTTTTAATAAAGTTAGTTTGATTTTTGCCACTTTTTTTTTACATTTGGCAGAAATTTAGGGAATTTTATGTAAACATTCGGCGGATTTTCGAAATTAAGTGCATTTCAATATTTTATAGTACAATACGTATATTGAATGATTGAGATTTGATTTTTAATCCAGTATTTAAGATATGCCCACTGTTCATTACAGGCAATCAACTCAGTATACCCAAGGATGAAAATAATTTTTTTTGAGGTTAGGTTTAATTTTTTGAGGAGAGAGGTCCACATGTTGAGTTTTCCCGCATGCTGAGTTTTTTTCAGTAGATCCCATGAAAAACGAATAATAGAGGTTTCACTATTTGGTTTCATTAAAATAATCACTATTTTTAAATTGGTTTTCGATTTGAAGTGTTATGTTTTTTTTTAAGAGTTTCATTGCTTAATGACATGCTTTTGGAGCTTATTTTTGTCTTATACATATGCTTAAGCTTAATATGTGGTTCCTAGATTTATATTTATCGTAACAGTTAGGCCTATCACTGAAACAATAAAAACAAACACAATTAGAATTTTATTTAAGTAAAAGTTTAAAAATTAAGTTTTTATTTTTTGAAAATTGCAATAATGTTATTTTTCCTTGTCAAGGCAATATCGGTACTGGTATCGGCAATATCGGTAAGTTTGTATCGGCAATATCGGAAAAGGCTCAAAAACCATATCGGCTCGCCTCTATACTACGCACAAAATTACATTTCTTTCAGTTAGTTTGAATGGCTACAAAAGATGGTGGTACATACAGAGCATAGAAATATGTAAACGATTAATAGCTATATAGTTGCAACAAAATTCATTAGTGAAAATAATTATTTCTTGCCGTAAAATAAAAATGTATGCACACATGTGTACGTTTTTATTTTTTAAAAGTCTGAAAGTACCGTTAAATCTCGGTTCTACTTGACCCCTGGAATAGCGACCCTCTCAAAATAATAGCACTTTATTAGGGAATTGTAAAAAAAAATTTGTTTATACGGGTTAAAAATTTAAAGGAAATACACCAAAAGATGTTTTTTCTTTTCGTTGCACATTTTTTTCCTTCACATTGCAATTCTCTTCATGAGTGCTGTAACTCACGAGTGGCACAGGTCTACAAGGAGACACCATGCACTTGGCTGCCCCCCCCCCCGTTTCTCCACCTCACCAATGTTTCTCCAGTCGACACCCATTGTTGCAGTAAAAATTAATTAAAAGTGTGTTTGCTAGTGATAAAATATAGCTGTCGTGATGTTGCTCATAAGAGGTATGCCACAATATAGAATACTCAAAAATAAAACTTGGCAAAGAGTGGTTGAAATTACAGCTGAGATAGGGTTTTCACCATTTTTATAATGCAACATGCGTGGATTGAGAGAAGATGGTTAGTGCCCCACTTTTACTGTAAATAAAATGAGCTTATTTAGTCATAAAAATTGTACCATTTTGTCGAATAAATATTTTAATTTTGTGAAATAAATAAAAATTTTAGCAAAAAAAAATGCATGCATTGTTATTAGAACATTAAAATCTTGTTTTTGTAATAATTTCACTTAAACTAAATGGAATTTATTGTTCATTCTTTTAATCAGTACATATTTAAGTGGAAAACATTCAAAAATGTTTTACAATTAGGATGAAAGGACAACCTTACGAGAGCACACTTGTCATGTCGCAGTAATTTTTGTGCGATAAATCTTGCACTTTATCGAGACATTTGAAACTTTCAACTAACATTCACTAGCTTTAGAGTTTTACATCACCCACATACAGCTTTTATTCATTTGTAGATTAAAATATTTTAATTAAATCCAGTTCAGTTCAATATTACTCCAACACAAATGCACAATGCAACTACAAAATATTGGTAAAATAAACACACTCCTTGGGTAGTACGTGTTTCTACAAAGAAGTGGCAAGAACGTTTTTGTTTTCTTGGTAAAATGAAAATTACACGAATTTGCTTCCATTGCAGTTGTCTTTATATGTTTTATATTCTCCACAATCACTAAATCACTGTGCATATGGCACGGCAGTGTTTAACAAAGTGTCTTTTCCCGCCCACTCAATGTTTACATCGTAGTTTTGCACTTTGGTCAATTTATAAAACAAAAAAAAAACCCCCACTTTCAAACTCCTGGGCACAATCTAAAACGGCAACTATTTTTGGCATTTTTAATCAGTTCCGCAACGTAAACGCACAATCACCACCCTCGCTTAGGCCTGTTCTAGAATGCACGGATGCGTAAGGAAACTGACTCGTTAACGAAATGAGCGGACAACTCGAGATGAATTTTCAACTTCTCTACAATACAAAGATACATAAAGTTCTGCAACTTATGAAATCATAAATACCCAGCTGTTGCAAATTATTGATACAGGTTTTACGATTTAAAATAATTAGTTTGGTATATTTTTAATGTGTTTAACAGTGCATAAATACTACTGCTGTACCGTGTGCTTAATAAAACGGCAAATTCATGCACTTGTGGCCGTGTATACTAAAATGGCCACGAAAACGAATATCAACAAACCAAATACTGTAATCCTATTGGCTACACGAATTCACGAATGAGTTGGGAGTTGCAGAGCTTTCTTACGTGTACCCGTATGTTATCTGCGTTTGCATGCGTGTCAGATTGGACACAGAGTGTTGCGTGCTCTGCTTCCGTATCCGTGTCATTGTAGAACTGGCCTTAATAGTTGCAAATGCCGTATTTGCTAGTTGTCAAGAACCTAACCACAATGCACAGAGTCAAGTAGGCAGTGTTTGCGAATACCACGCAAATGTTTAGTGCGCAGTTATTACATTAGACAAAAAAATATTCTTCTGTGTTATATGTACATACTATTTACTTTCTTCATATCACCAACATTTTTGGTTAGAGATGTTCATTTATAAATAAAATACATGTAGGCATAATTATATATATATATATATATATATATTGAATTGTACATGCAACGATAATCTTTCGACCTTGCTAACAATCAATTTATGAATTGTTCTCATGGCGTAACATTTCTTATACATTTTTATAGTCAACAACGTGGTGTGATCATGTAAATAGTTTTGTTATTCACACTTATGTGAAGTAAATGAGAGATAATGCTGTAAAACTTTGTGTTTGGATTTTCATGTTAAAAGAAGCTCGCACTGTAGTTTTAGATGCACTTAAAACAAGCAATTTCATCGATGTTTCGCGAAAACGGGAATTATTACAGAATTTTGCGAATGGACATAATTTCTCATCATTTCGCGGTTCGTGAAAACTTCTAGGTCCTAGGGATGGTACATGCCCACCACAGCCATGTGATCTACCACGAGTGTGAGGACACCACACTGATTGCTAGGCAACAGTCTTCCTCGTCTACCACCATGCAAGAGGAGGAAACAAAGTCACATTGATCGGATGTCGTCACCCGAAGACAGCTGAAGCAATTCTCTCTCCACAGGAGATATTCACATATACGTTTTCACCACGTCTTGTTTCATAGACATCTGCATTTTTGAAGTGTTTAATAATATTTATTTTAAAAACATGTGATTTTTTTGAAACAGCAATGAATAAATATAGTAATTTAAGATTGGTTTCCTTATGGCCTTCAATCATTAATAATTTGAAATCTCAGCCTCTGATTTTTCCCGTAAAATTCCACTTATGCTTGATGCAAGTAATGCCATGCTGAGACACTGTGCTTGAGCGTTAGTTGTTAACAAAGGGTGCCATATATCCCCTTTCTTGAGATCAGTTTATTCACAAGATTTGTATATATTGGAATAAATTAACATTTCAATAACAGATCCTCTGATTTTTCCCTTAAGAAGCCACTGTAAATAGATTTCACACCCAGTAAAACTTAAGTGTTGCTTCACATTTGTAAACTTTTTTGTTGAAGATGGAAAGTAAAATGTGTGCTTTAGAATATTTTTTTTTAATTTAAATATGTCTGCTTATTGAATTGAATTAACAATATAATAACAAATGCTCTTGACTTTCCTGCAAGAGGCTGCCGGATATGGACCTTGCACTCTGTAAAACATATACGTCGCTCAAGGAATGTATTTGGCAACAAGAGCAGGTCAAGCATGTGCTTTTAATAAATAATTTTACTCAAAAGACTGACTTGTAATTGAAATACTGATTTGATTTACTAATGACAATTTTATGAGAGATGAGTAAACACCTACTTTACACAAAAAAATGCACAAAATGTAATTTTTAAATTTTTTCAAGGGTTGAAATTAGTTAGTTTAGGTTTTACGATTGTGGTGCTTTTACATTGTAATTCTTGGGAGCTGTGAAACCTCATTAAATCAGATGTCTAATGCACAACGTAAAAATTGACAACACAGTATTTGCATATAGGGGCTGACGAGTGGATCAAAATCCCAAATTACAATAGCGACCCCTTCAAAATAACTGTGAAAGGTCATAACAGAGTTGACTGTAAGTTTCCTTGCAGTAAAGCCTAATATAAACATGGAAAAATAAAACTGACATGGTTCTAAAGCTAGTGAATAGACAGTAACACAACACTACACTGGAACATTTCTACACTGAGAGTTGAAAAACTAATATGTATGGCAATACGCTTTGGTTCAAGAGGACTGCACGTGCATATACATTTGTAGTGTTCAAGTGGTTCATCCAGAACGTTGGTTATGTACCAAGTTTTTAATAGCTATAGACTACAAAGATGTTTATAAAGTTAGTTGATTTTAAAATTTTGCTGAAGTAATTTTACTTGCTCTTTGCAGAACACACGCACAATTTTAGCACAACGATGAAATGCAGCCCAAATCTCTCCACTCCACAACCATGACATNTCAACAACGTGGTGTGATCATGTAAATAGTTTTGTTATTCACACTTATGTGAAGTAAATGAGAGATAATGCTGTATAACAAATGAAAAATTGTAAAACTTAGTGTTTGGATTTTCATGTTAAAAGAAGCTCGCACTGTGGTTTTAGATGCACTTAAAACAAGCAATTTCATCGATGTTTCGCGAAAATGGGAATTATTACAGAATTTTGGGAATGAACATAATTTCTCAGTATTTCGCGGTTCGTGAAAACTTCTAGGTCCTAGGGATGGTACATGCCCACCACAGCTGTGTGATCTGCCACGAGTGTGAGGATGCTACACTGGTTGCTAGGCAACAGTCTTCCTCGTCAACCACCATGCAAGAGGAGGAAACAAAGTCACATTGATCGGATGTCGTCACCCGAAGACAGCTTAAGCAATTCTCTCTCCACAAGAGATATTCACATATACGTTTTCACCACGTCCTGTTTAATAGACATCTGCATTTTTGAAGTGTTTAATAATATTTATTTTAAAAACATGTGATTTTTTTGAAACAGCAATGAATAAATATAGTAATTTAAGATTGGTTTCCTTATGGCTTTCAATCATTAATAATTTGAAATCTCAGCCTCTGATTTTTCCCGTAAAATTCCACTTCTGCTTGATGCAAGTAATGCCATGCTGAGACACTGTGCTTGAGCGTTGGTTGTTAACAACTTGATATCAGTTTATTTACAAGACTTGTATATATTGGAACAAATTAACATTTCAATAACAGATCCTCTGATTTTCCCTTAAGAAGCCACTGTAAATAGATTTCACACTCAGTAAAACTTAAGTGTTGCTTCACATTTGTAAACTTTTTTTTTGTTGAAGACGGAAGGTGAAATGTGTGCTTTAGAATATTTTTTTAATTTATTTAAATGTGTCTGCACATTGAATTAAATTAACAATATAATAACAAATACTCTTGACTTTCCTGCAAGAGGCTGCTGGATATGGACCTTGCACTCTGTAAAACATATACGTCACTCAAGGAATATATTTGGCAACAAGGGCACGTCAAGCATGTGCTTTTAATAAATAATTTTATTCAAAAGACTGACTTGTAATTGAAATACTGATATGATTTACTAATGACAATGAGAGATGAATAAACACCTACTTTACACAAAAAAAATGCAATTTTCAAATTTATTTAAGGGTCGAAATTGGTTAGTTTAGGTTTTACAATTGTGGTGCTTTTACATTGTAATTATTCGGAGCTGTGACACCTCATTAAATCAGATGTCTAATGTACAGCATAAAAATTGACAACACAGTATTTGCATTTAAGGGCTGACGAGTGGATCAAAATCTGTCCAAATTACAATAGCGACCCCTTCAAAATAACTGTGAAAGGTCATAAAAGAGTTGACTGTAAGTTTCCTTGCAGTAAAGCCTAATATAAACATGGAAAAATAAAACTGACATGGTTCTAAAGCTAGTGAATAGACAGTAGCACAACACTACACTGGAACATTTCTACACTGAGAGTTGAAAAACTAATATGTATGGCAATACGCTTTGGTTCAAGAGGACTGCACGTGCATATACATTTGTAGTGTTCAAGTGGTTCATCCAGAACGTTGGTTATGTACCAATTTTTTAATAACTATAGACTACAAAGATGTTTATAAAGTTAGTTGATTTTAAAATTTTGCTGAAGTAATTTTACTTGCCCTTTGCAGAACACACGCACAATTTTAGCACAACGATGAAATGCAGCCCAAATCTCTCCACTCCACAACCATGACATCGCTTTGTATGTTGCTGATGTTCTTAGTAAATATTTACCTTTGTAAGTTATTCCTATTGTGATGTGCTAGGTTTATTAAAATTGTTACAGTGGAGCCATGTTATAACGACAGTTGACAGTGGCAAGATAAGTAACCACTATAATGAATTATTGTTATTGCTTAGCACACCTTGCTGCATCGTGAACTCCCTTGATAGGCAACCATGCAGACTTGGTGGGGGCTGTGTGTCATCATAACTTTTATTTGATCATGAGTAGCATGCCACTCAAGATAACACTCTCAAATACAATCCATTCTTCTTGAGCCATGATAATTGGGACTGCTAGATTCGAGGAAAAGCTAGCCACCATTGAGGAAAACGTGATTGGGAAAACTTGTCTTTTCACNTTTGTCTTTTCACAGAACGATACATTAAGCAAAACGCTGATGAAGTTGAGGCAGTGATGGATTTAATGTAGGTCTCCTGGGGACCTTAATAGAGGCGTAGATAATATGGTGGTAGTCGGCCAAAGTGTAGTGACCTGGTCCGAGTTAACCAGAGGGCTGAGCATGTCTCTCTGCTTCATTGGTGTGGAAGGCAGTAATGTAACCGGAGAAGATACTCTGGAAATGTCCATCTCGGACTAGATTCAGGTGGTGTCACTCCTAAAGTAAAACAAAAAGAGCCGGGTGTGTTGTGGGGCAGCAACGCGTTCCCACTTGGCCTGTGTTTGAACCTGCAGACGGGTGTACATGTCGTGTGCTGCCATAAGGTCTGTATTGCCTGTCTGGCATGAGCAACAGCGATGGCCGCAGTTTTCCTCTCCCTCCCTGGCTGGTGTAAGTCGTGAAGTGGGCAGACTTGGAATGAGCATGCAAGACCGCTTAGTTTCGCCATATGCTCTTACTTCCATAACCTGCAGTAGAGGGTGCAGGTCCCAGGCCACACTAGATGCAGTCATGAGTCAGTGGAGCAGCTTTCCCTCACCTTGTATGATGCCACAATTGTGAAGCACTTGGTCTGCTGACTCCCTTCCCTCTCTTCTGCCAGTTTGCCGTTTTAGACATTGTGCAGAGAGGTTGAGAAGCCTGGGCCAGGTGTCTGCACTTGGCCGTATGTAACCAGTGGTTGCACCTGCATCTGTTGCCTGGCTCCGTGAACCATTGTCAAACCAAGTTTGACGCCAGTTGGGCCAACGTTGATGCTGGTGCACTGGCTCAGTATCCCTCTAGAGACTGACTAGGGAAACAGTCTCTCCTTAACAAGGATCTTAAAGAGCTAAGGTCCGATACGGTTGCATCCTGGGGGCGTCTGGCTCTGGCCCACCAGAGTGCATAGCTTGGGCACTGAGGGTTATGTTATCCCTTTTCTGGCTCGCCCAGTGATTGGACATTTAGGAATAACTTTTGGTACATAGCTATGCACAGTCAGTGATATGTTAATTGTATAGGGGGTAAATGAATTACTATCTTTAGAGGATCTAGTGGGTGTCGTGTACGTGCAAGCATGACTTAAGATATGGTTAAAAATTATGTAGCAGCGCGGGAGAGAACAGGTTCTGGCATGGTCCGTCCAGGAAGGAACCTACTCTTCCTGGGGCCGGTGCCTTGGGGGTTGATCGCTGCCAGTGTCCTATTGATCGATCTGCGCCACAATGTGCGCTTCACGATGGACGGTACTCAGGCCTATCCTATAGTGACTTGGGGAGTGGGGCCCCTGATACCCCTTAAGAGAAGTTGAGTGAGCAGCGTGACCAGCTACAGACCTCAACTGCCCCTCTGGGTTCACAGCATTCCCCATACAAGGACCCTACGGCTCTCGGTACGCGGCATGACCAGCTTGTAGCGACCTAATGTGTTTGTTCTCCTCAATCCTCAGAGGAAGGTTGTCTCTTCCCTTGCCACGGTGGTGCTAGAGGGCGGCATGACATCCAGTACTAGACACCAAGCATTGACAAGAGGTGGGAACGCCATTATGTAGGGACTTGGTTCGATTCCCTTTCACGGATATCATGCATGCACCTGGAAGTAGTTAGATGGCTATGCACACGTACGGCAAAGTAGGTAAGAAAGGCGTAAAATGAAAGAGAATGACTAAACCACAAAGAGGTAACTGGTACATAAATGTTTTATTCCATCTGAAGGATTTTACAAAATACATACCTCCGACCTGTGCCCGCTAACATCTGATGGACAAAGGACCAAGTTTGCCAAACTGGTTTTACCACGGGGTGTTAACGAGATTCTAACCGAAGTTCAAGGCGAGAGTGACCCCGGTAGACACTACGCCCGGCATGGACGAGGCACGTAGGCCAGCACTCAAGACTTAGGAGAAAGGCTCCGCAACAAGAACTTCGGACTGATGCGTTGAGAAACACAAGTTTCAACGGTTATGGCAGCAAGATGACTAGCGACTAAGTTCATCGTAGGCGCTGCTGAAGGCAAGCGTTTACGGCTAGAGTGGCGAGATAACGAGAATTGCAGTTGTTACTCAGAAGAGAACTACTTGCAAACTGCCACGTCTGGAGGGCGTGCAAAAGAAGAATAAATATCCATGAGAGATGTGGCGAGCGAGGGGTGGTTAGAGCAGGCCGCATGGGAGGGGGAAACCTCCCCTGATGCATGGCGAGCGTGCACGTTCAGTGCCTGCCGGTCATGGCAAGGCAAGAGGGGATGGGTCAACCCACTAGACTGGAGCGCAGCATCGTGTGGATTGCCAGCCTCTTAGGTAGCAAGGGGCTTCACTTGGCTTGTAGAATGGAGCGGTGCAGAGGCGAAATGAGTGATGGCGCTCGGTGATACGGTACACCAGAGACTGAAGATAAAATATGTAACAGACAGCGCTCGTGGCGCGTCAAGTTATCAAACTATACAATGTGCCCGAGGCACAACTCGGGCTGGAGGCCCATATCTAGCCAAGGACACTAGGGGAGAAATACTGTTTGCAGTCCAGCTCTGACCCTTTTGTTTGTGCCCATTATCCACAGGAATAAGAATCTATATTTTCTAACCTACCTTAAAACTAAGAGGAGAGTTCGGAGGTCCTGGGTAGGAACCTAAGTTTATTTCAGGACTGAGCCCCATGCACGCAGGAAAAATTCTAACTACAAGGACACATGCTTGTGGCTTTGGAATAAGAATATCATCTAGCTCCGGTCGATTACATAGGACCAAGAGCATGCTAACATAGCCCTGGACCAGTCAAGATAGTATTGCACTTGTGGACACACAGTCCTTCCAATATACATGCACAACTTTGAGCACCTATGTGTTTTTATTTTAACAATGCCATTATCAGACAAAATATGCATGTACTCCAGTTTACAGTATATAAGAATTACACATGTAATGTGGCACGCACACAGTTATAGCCGGCTTTATAATATTGCAGCCACACAGTTAGGCCGCCATATTTGTTATGCCGCACGTCTAAGTTTTGACGTCTGGAAGTTGCCACTCGTCTATCACAAAGGTAGTAACACGAAAATATTAAATAAAGTCAAGTTCCGGTTTATGTGTTATAATACTTTAATTTATTAACCAAGATGCAACAGTTCACATAGTGTTCACGTATGCCGAGTACGAACAGGGTTCACTGATAAACAGACAACGAAAGAGCAGCACCACAGTCGTTGATTAACTATCTCATAAAAGTTGCCCAAAGAAAAAAAAAATGCAGCGACCTCCCACACCGGCGGAGAAATAATCTAGCAAGTTCAAGTTTGCCGGTGTGGGGGATGGAAACTGCGTTGTAGTAAAAGATTATCGAACTTGTCAGGCAAAACTGTTGACGCAGTCTGAAAAAAGTTAATCTAATGTTGATGCGTAACTAAAACTTTGAAAACGGCAACCGGATGCCTGATAAACAAACTATCACGGTAAACAAACCACCACGGCTTTAATTTTGAACCCCGATTAAAAAAATACGAAGCTTGGCAAAGCGAAAGAAAATGAAACACGTGTCCCGAAAATTAATAATTAATAATACTGCATCATTACACACACCACTATGTAATTCCTTTGAATCATCTGCAAGAACAATTTTCAGTGCTTGTAAAACTGTGTAAATTCCATTCCTCTTTCTCTATATATTTTCATAGTTCATGGAACTGACGAATCAACTTCAATAAGTTATCACACGTTACTTACATTTTGAAAAAGGAACCGGGGGAAATACAAGTACTAACAGGGTGGTACTCGTGGATGGATGCACATACGTGCACCATCCCCCTTCCTCATGCATGCACGGCGCACGCACACAAAAAGTCGAATGGACGTATTTTCCACACAACTGCGTGTCAACATAGGAAATGTGTTCGTCTGACTTTTGTATGTTGGTCTATCCACGAGTACCACCCTGTGAGTACTTGTGTATTCTTTCTCCTTTTGATAACGTAATTAGTAGCCTAGTAGCCCATTCCTGCCATATCTTATCACATGTTAAGCGTGCATGCATGTAATACACAACTTACCTCAAAGCACCGCTGCCTAGTACCAGGTACACAATTGTGCAGTATATGCTCGTAACAGCAGCCATAAAAGAACTCTTGATTACCATCAGCAACGCAATGGTTTGTTGTTCAGCCAGAAGATGGCAGGACCAAAGCACACTTGCGAACAGAAGCCACTCCATTGTGGTCGCCAGACCTGTCAACCTAGCACATTCGAAAAAATTTAAATACCAATCGAAGGGTGCTTCTGCAATATTAGTCAATTTGAAAACAGAACTAGACATGAAACTCTGTGAGAATATAAATGTGGGTTGAGTGGAAAAGTATAAATCTGTAGGCATTTGGCCAGTTAAATGGACAGGCATGGCATTATCTACGGCACTAAAAACAGTGAAATTATCTGAAATAATGTAGGTAAGCATGCAAAATAATATAATTTACATAAACCTCTTCAGAAACCCCCTATATATCAGTAATTTGTCTTTCATAATAAACAGGCTATTATAAAAAAATGTAAGAGGCACAAAAAGGCCAGGAGGATGTGTAATCTGATCAACATCTACGTTGCCATGTGGCTTCAAAAACTGATAATAATGAAGATGGTAAAATAAAAACTAATAAAATTGTGCATAAATGTTTACGTATGAGCATTTGGATGATTTCAGGCATGATGCACATTGACAAATATTACTTGGTCAGGCAAATGTGGCAAAAGAGAATCCAAATAAGGTCCCTGAAAGTCACACAGGGGCAAAAAGACCATGAAAAAAAACTTTTGCTCTGACATATTGGAGAGATCCACAGAACAACACGTCTCATCACATGTGATGAGACGTGGATTTTTCTGTACGATCGAAAGATACAGTGACGATTAATGTACAGGAAGACCCCTCGTCACCGGGAATCAAGAAACCATAAATGAGCAAGTCCAAACTGAAGGTAATGGTGATGGTTTTCTTCCTCGAGGGCATGATAGTGGGTGGTTGGATATCCAAGGGTCAAAAGTCAATCAAAAATAGTGCATTGAGGTCCTGACTATGGATTTTGAATAGAGACAATACACCTGCTCACATCTGTGAAGCAGTTACTAACAGACAGAAGCATCCCCATGCAAGCTTGTATGACCGCTTTTTATTGAAAATCCGGCCATCTGCTGGCAGTTTTCATGGATGTTTTCATAATTGGTTGTTTTCAATGTTCGATGAAACGTTTCCTAAAAGGTTGAAATTTTAGCCAATCAGGGAGAGGGTGGTGGGTGTAGTATTGAGGATAGTTGTAATTTTGTTTTAAGAAACAACGAAAAGACCATTAAACACAAATAAATAGTAAATGGAAATTTAAAAATCCATGCATAATAATGCAGGTTATAGTAATCAATATGAGCGGAAAATATTTATTTTTGCTAAATTTTTGGGGATTAATGTAGTTCATTCAGAGTTTGAAACTTTGAGGTAGTAGTAACTTGTGTTGCTTTTACATTTTTGTGATTTTCATAGTTTATGATTTCATTTCAATTTTCAAGTCGTTTGACAGTAGCAATGATCATCGTAAACTGTAACTGAACTGCATATTTTTCTGTGCCGCTGTTGTAACTAAACTGCATAGTGTAATAAAACTCAGTTGAACTGTGTTTCCAGCTCATCTGGTTATTTTATTTTGGCCTCTTTATAAACTTGAGTTTCATGGTTCAGATCTAATTGAACTAGGCGAGCTAGTGTTCGACTTGTGCCACACCTGGCACGTCCCGTAACATTACACACACAAATATTTACTAATGTTAATCCAGCATTCTATGAAAATTGAGGGAAATATTGGGTTTCACCAAACACAAAGCGTTCCAGTTATCACATAAAAACAATTAGGTTCTGTGCATAAACAGATGATGCTGAAGTCCTGAGAGAAGACAGTTCCTGAACCGCAGTTGCAGAAGTAAAATAAGAAAAAATGCCTTTACTTGTGTGACAGGTTATTCCATAGAAACCTCCATACCTGCTTGCATGCAAGCTCAGGTAGCAGTTCTCTTAAAAGCTCCCACCTGAGATGTATGGAAAATTTGATTGTGGCATGTGGGCTTAAGCTATAGTTCTACTGTATACAATGGAGGATACATTTTCAGCAGTGTATATATGTAAGGGAGTATGCTGAAGCAGATGGAGATGTATTATTTTGGCACCATGCCACATTTTTCTCACTAGTCCAATTACTACAGTGGACTGCGTATGTACCGTTTCTCAGAGGACTGTCAAGAAATTTCCATGCATCCAGAATTTCAGTAGATTAAGGTTTGACATGCACATGAAAAAAATACAACTTTGAACATTATTAATTCATCTTATGTATAATATGAGTTGTACAATATCTGTGAATAAAGTTTAACTGATTCACAATAAAAATGGGAATTACTGTATTAGTAAATAATATATTTAAAAATATTTCACCTTAGCCCGTTTAAATAAAGAATATAACATCACAAAATTGATTGTAATCCGACACAGAATGCAAGCCGTCCCCAAACTTTCAAACCTCTGAAAAAATAATATATATGACCCCTAATGCGAGCTGAATTTTGAATGTCCAGTGCCTTCACGACAGGTGAGACGGAGAATGGGAGGCCTCAGCGGTGGAAGGAGTGAAACAATGTACCCCTCCTCTTACAAACTGGTCGTCACACAGAGGGAGGGTGCGAAGACACAATGCTGGTTGCTAGGCAACTAACTCCCTCTCTGCCAGCCGTGTTAGGGTATGAAACAAGCCCTGCCAAATATCAGCGAGGACAGCCGAAGTTTACACATATATACACCAATCTACACTTACATTGGTGACGCAGTGCTCACATGGCACAAGTGTGTAGTTAAAGTAGTTAATATTATTTCACTTTAAAAAAAAGTGTTATTTCGAGACGAGGCAAAGATCAATTTAATAAGGCAAATAAAATTTTTTTTCTCTGCTGTCTTCAATAATTAATTATTCAAAACCACGTCCTCTTGATTTTCCCGAACACTTATGTCTGTCGTCAGTTACACTGTACTCACACATTATTTTTATGACAAAAAGTGTCAAATTGGCCCTTTCAGGTTATCAGTTTATTCATAAGACGTGTTTCTATTGAAATAAATTGATATAAATTCTCATATTTCCCCGAAAGACGTTGCTGAAAATGTTCAAACCATTTTTGGTGACAAGGGGAGGTCAAGTATAAGCTTCTGAGCATATCATTTTATTCAGAAGGTGTTGCCTATTGAGTTAATTTAAGATTTTGTTTAAAAATCATGTTGATTTAACGCCAAATACGATTAAACACCAACTTTCCATTAAAAAAAAAAAAAAAAGACTTTCAAACACAAAATAAAACATCTGCAAAAAAGTAATTCCTTGTTAAAATGTATTGCAGATCAATNAAAATAAAAAAAAAGACTTTCAAACACAAAATAAAACATCTGCAAAAAAGTAATTCCTTGTTAAAATGTATTGCAGATCAATTTCAGGGAAAACTATTTGCTATGAAATACTAGTGATGATAGGTGCAACTATTTAAGCAACTGATAATCTTAATAAAATTTCTATGGCTGGTTTACCACCGTATAATCGTCACCACTGCGACCTTGTTAGGACAGACTCAGCGGAGCACTTCACTGCTCTGTGCGATGCGTTTTAACAGGATAAACGTGCATCGTCAAACTGAGATCACATAATTAGTTGTATTTAATGCTTCATATACTCTACCGATTGCCCTCTCACCAAGCGTGTGTAGGGTGGAAGCAAGCGCGCACGGCCGAGAGAGAGCGGACGTAGCTTTTTTTTTGCTTGACACCTTCCCCACTTGCTAGCATGTAAGGGGAGGAAGAAAGGTGCACAGCTGAGAGACAAGATGAGATAGAAAAGAGAGGATGCAAGGATGCCACATTGGTTGTCAGGCTTGTAAGGGGAGGGAGCATGTCAGAGCCAGACTCACCGAGTCGCAGACACCATCAGCTGAACTGGAGAGCACCGCACCCCAGTGATGATAAATGGCACGTTTAAAGTATTTCACACCCAGTTATTATGTGTTTATATAAACAACCCGCTTAAAAACGATTGTTGCGGGAAATCTTAAGCGACAGAACCGAAAGGTATTTTGGTTGGTGCACATCCGATAAACGATAAAAGCTGGTAATTTTATCATTATTTATTTGAGAATTTTGCCTCGACCGCTGAAAATTAACGGTGGATATGATTTACCTGTACTTGCATTTTCAGTACATCGAGAGAGTCCTTTGTACCCACACTTCATGTAATTTACAGTTTCCATAATTTAAACAAGATACTCTTAGGTGGAATTTTTTGCATGTCCTTTATGGTTATCTTTCATCTCAAATATTATGTACTGGAATATGTGGGCTGTATGTGAAAATTTCATATTAAAGTAGTTATGTACAAAAGAATTTTCCAGATGTTTGGCCTTACTGGAAAGTGATCCATGATGCAGCAGCCATGGAGATCAAAGAGAAAGGCAGCGAGAATAAATAATAGACGAAGAGGAACATGGGTCCACTGTAGAGTCCTTCTTGGGCTTCTTGGTAGTACCGTGTCCTGTGAGCCGGGTCTGTCACAATTTAAGCCAAGCACAGTTGTTTGTTTACATAGAAACAAAGCTCTTTAAAACACACGTAAGGACACTAAGTATACTATCAGAGAATTCATTAGAGTATTTCTATTGCGTTAAAAGAATGGCAGAATACTTTCGTTACATACAGTGGAACCATCTTAAGAAGCATCCTGTTTAATAAGCTGATTTTCACCTTGTCTATATCCACACGTATCATTTTACCTTTTTAATTAAAAAGTTATCCTTGTATGTATTGTAATATGAACTACCTACCATAAGAATTTCAGGTTATAATTATTTATTATTTTTAACTTCAATTTACATATAGAAGATGTATTTTATTTAACCTTTTATTTCAATGACTATCGTTCTGAAAAGTAAATGAAGACTGAATAGTACGTACATACGCAGGTGGTTGTGATGACGCCTGCGAAATAAGCTCCAGCCAGACAATTGAATATAAGCCCATTCCTGGTGAAGAATGTTCTCTGGAAGTCCTGCAATGTAAGAAGATGCACACAATGCAACATATTTAGAAAAATTATAAAAAGTAGAATGACTGCACAAGTGCTTACAGGGCAGTACTTGTAGATGACACACACAAACAAAAGTCAGACAAACACATTTTCCACACGGATGCGGGGTCGCGCAACATTTCGCTAGCTACACCAGCTTCATCAGGTAGCGAGCGGTGACGGGGTCACGCAACATTTCGCTAGCTACACCAGCTTCATCAGGCAGCGCGCGGTGACACACTGCAGTCTGCTGCCTGATGAAGCTGGCCTAGCCAGCGAAACGTTGCACGACTGTGCAACCGCGTGGAAAATGTGTTCATCTGACTTTAGTTCGTGTGTGTCTATCAACGAGTACCGCCTTGTAAGTACTTGTGCATTCTGTCTACTTTTTATAATGTAATCAGTAGCCTAGTAGCCTATTCCCGCCATATTAAAAAAAATCTTATTGTCTCTTTCATTTAACTTACAAGGCTCACCTAGAGGGAGAATGCATGTGCATAGAACAGTTATAAGGCCAAGGTTTGGATTTTAGAGTTAGGCAATAAAAATTAATAACATATATATTATTTTTATAATGGAGGCAATGAAAATAATTGCAGTGGTTTCTAGAACCAGTGATGGATAGCTCGTTAGCACCGTACAAGTGAAAGTTACCTGCATGCCACTGTAGAAGATCCACAAGAGAAAGTAAAAAGCTGGCAAAGCCAGAAGCCTGAGCGTCACCTGGGAGATTCCCACCTGCCGTAGGTTGAATGTGGATGACAGGAACCTCCTAGAAATAAAACGAGTAGTTTGTGGAATCATGAACCCAACTTGTTAATCCATTACTTCAGAAATAGATCTACGTGATATTTGTTTGAAAGTTCTGACAAAGTTTTCTTTTAACTGACATTTTCCCATAGATTATTGCTATTCCTAATGAGTATCATACATTGTTTGTCAGTTAACTTTAGCAATCTGACAAAAATAAGATTGCTCATATTAATGACTGCCATGCATCTGTAACAACACTACATTATTTTACTCTACATTTTTGTGGCAGTGACACATCTTTATATGAAAAATATATATAAGTACAGGAATTCAAGTACTCACAATCTAATACTTGTTGACAGGCACACACACAAAGGAGGACAGCACATTTTTCACGCGGTTGCAAGATCGCTACGTTTCGCTGGCTAGGCCAGCTTCACCAGGCAGCGAGTTGTAGGACAGTGCAATGTGGTGGAACGGCGCTGTTGGTAGTAAACCTAGCGGCCAGGTGGCAAACTAGGGTGCGGCGGGAAAATTGAAAATTAGCCGGTATAGCTGATGAGTATGGTTTGGAGCTGTGATTATCTTATGTACAAACACAATACCTGCTCTCCAAACCATTCAGATTGGTTTTCAAAAGGCCACCTAACCTCTGCAACAAACTGGTTCGTCTAAAGCTGCAGCCTACCACAAATGCCAATCAAATTATCACCCCCAAAGGATCCCACCCCTGCAATAGCTCATGCTGTTAGCTCCTGTGCCATCCACCAACGTCAACTTCTTTCAATAGCAGACTCACTAGCCGTAAATACCCCATTCAAGGCCACTACAACTGTGAAACTGAAAATCTGATTAATCAGCTACAGTGCCAACACTAATGCAGAATACATCGGCCTCTCCACCAACACACTCAGGCAGAGAATGAATGGCCACAGAGCAGACACCAAACAAGCCACAGCTGGTCGCATCCACAACCTACAAGACAAACCAGTTGCAGCACATGCAGCATCACACAACAAGGATCTTGACTCCTGCTACAGAGTCCTAGCACCTTCAAGCAATAGCTCAGAACTCGCATGCTGGAAATTAGCTCATCAATTTATAACAAAATCCAGGCCTCAACGTAAGATAATCACAACTCCAAACCATACTCATCAGCTATACCTGCTAATTTTCAATTTTCCCGCCGTACCCTAGTTTGCCACCTGGCCGCTAGGTTTACTACCAACAGCGCCGTTCCACCACATTGCACTGTCCTACAACTCGCTGCCTGGTGAAGCTGGCCTAGCCAGCGAAACGTAGCGATCTTGCAACCGCGTGCAAAATGTGTTGTCCTTTTTTGTGTGTGCGCCTGTCGACAAGCACTAGACTCCGAGTACTTGAATTCCTGCTCTTGTATATATTTTTGGTAGCCTAGCGGCCTACTTGCAACCGTAACACGTCTGTATTTGAAAAGATACGTACACGTAGAGAGTGAAAGCCGTCTGAAACACACTTGGGCGACCAAAAGCTGACAGTGGAACCTTGTTGGCAGTTACGTTACTCCCAAGATGCAGAGCATCAGGTGTTTCCAATATCATTCCTGGAATATGAAGATTTCTTTAAGTTATATATAAAATACATCATTCTTAAAACAAGTTACAACATGTGGAGTGGAGAAATTTGGATGGCTCTTGAAATCCAATGAGAGTGAAGTGAGCTGAATATGGAGCAGTGCTGAATGCAAGGGCAGAGGAAACTGGCAGTCCCCAAGAAAACCCACTGACCAGCGGCATCGTCCGGCACGATTCCCACATGCGAAAATCTGGTAATAATCCTGCCAGGAATCGAACCTTGGAGGGGGGGGGGAGTAATCTTACTACACCACTGCAGTCTTTAAAATACCAAGTTGAAAAGTGAGTGATGACAAACTGACGCTGAACTTAAGCACAATTCAAGACTAGTAAATGTAGAGAATAAATTTATTGGCTTGATTTTAGATCATGCTGTTTTATAATTTTACTATTTCACTAAAAATTACAGGTCTAGGTTAGCTTAGTTATATCTATTAAATGTCATTGTCGGACTCAAGATGTGTACTTATTTACATTAACATTTTTTAAACACTTATGAATTAAATTTCATCTTCAATATTATCTCATACAGCCTACGTTTGTGTTTTAAAGAAAAATAGGCCAACAATATATTTCATGGTATACAGTAAACTTGTTTTGTTTGGATGTTGTTTCTGGCAAACTTTTTCCTTTAGCATTTTGTACAGTTTCAATTTTGTAGACAGTTAAGTTGAAGTTTGTATTTATAAAAGCAGCAAATACATTATTAATTTCAACACGACTCATTCAATGATACGTAATAGGCTGTTAACAGACAACAGAATAATGCAGTTTATTTTGCTTGCTCCCACAACAAAGAATATTAACGTTCTAACATATTGTGTACAGTCACGTGGCTATGTGAAACAGTTGTGGTTCATGTTGTCATTTTACATACAATAAATATGAAAGCGTATAGCCGATCATGGTGCGAAAGATAAAGAAAAAGGTATCCATCACCAAAAAGTTGGAAAAACATTTTAAATCATGTTTAATGCACGTAAATATCAGAACATATTAGATACAATTTTTTGCATTTTATAATTACAACATAATCCTCTAATTTAATTCTTCAGCATGTAAGTCGTCTGTGGAAGACTAAACTAAACTCGTACAAGCATCCAAATTATGCTATTATACAACCGCATCGTGCACGTACAAACAACATTCATTACAAAAACGTCTGCAGTATACAACTAGGCCAGTAGAGGCAGTCAAGCTCAGGTCGTGGTGCAAAGACAGGAATTCCTACACCACCGCCTACCTTCTGCGATAAACCAGCCCCCGCCACACTCACCGTTCGCAGCACGGGTCTCTCTGCGGACGTCCTTTCATTACATATTTCCTTCTAGCTCACTGCGTGAACTTGGCACTGTTACTAGTAACGTGCTGCGCTATTCCGACTTTCAAAGGCAGTGCATATTCTTTACCCTTGGTTCCCTTTGTGCTCTCTCTGAAGTTCTAACACAGATATCATAAACCAGAAAAAAAAATTCCAGCAGCGATTTAAACCCCATGCTTTTCCTGCTTTTCTCAATCGCTGGACACCCTAGCAAGTAAATCAAGTACTACACGAGGCATGTACTGATAACGGGTGTGATTATCTGGTACGTCACTACCATACACCATATGAGCAACCAATTATCTGGTACGTCACTACCATACACCATATGAGCAACCAATTATCTGGTACGTCACTACCATACACCATATGAGCAACCAATTATCTGGTACGTCACTACCATACACCATATGAGCAACCAATTATCTGGTACGTCACTACCATACACCATATGAGCAACCAATTATCTGGTACGTCACTACCATACACCATATGAGCAACCAATTATCTGGTACGTCACTACCATACACCATATGAGCAACCATCGACCAGCATTGACAGCTTACTGCAGTTGGCTATTGTGAATTAGTTAATGTCTAAAGTTAAATGTTTCTGACTAACACACCTTCATGGTTCACCACTGATGATTTTCGGAAAGGGCCGCCTTCCAACTTGAACTTTTCAACGAGTGCTGCTATCTGATGGTTTGACTCTATAAAACGTTCTCTTGATCTCCGATCCACTGTCGACAAGCACACTGCAACAAAACGTATAAAACAACATATTAATAGATATAAAGAACAAAAATACGTATTCTTGTTATATTAAAGAATATTATCCTGAAGTGCGTTTTTCTAACTCTATCCAAATATAAAAAAGTCTGTTGAGGTGTCGGGCAGGGAGGGCAGATGGAGGGGAGTAAAAACGTGGTATTCTTTCATTAACGCTGAATTTGATGACCGTATATTGATTACGAAGATGGCAAAAGAACGATGGATCTATTAAAAATGATATTCTGAGTTAAAGTACTACATATTACTACAGTTATACAGTACATTTATTTGTGTATTTATGTCAAAAATGTATGGGTTGATTTAATAGTTTGGTTTTTCCCGTGGAATGTATGCTTTGTATAATATAAAGTGATCACAAACTTTCTGCAGCCATTTCTTGACATATTACATAGATTTTTTTAATCAGTTGCTAAAATCTTCTGCATTTATAAGCTGTTGCTAGGCTCGTTTTATTTCAAAATGAGCATACAAACTCGCACACACAATTACATTATCAGCTTACATTGACCCATTACATTACTTCCCCAGATGCTTTTACATTTTGGACAAAAAATTAAAACAGCAGACTATATATTTAAAATTATGACAAATTGATTGTAATCTTCTTACGTACTTATCATCAAACATGTCTGATGAAACATTTAGCTGCAGTAACACTGATCTTAATCTAGGTTCCACTCTTGCAACATTTTTGGCCTGATTTCATGACAGCATGTTACAACCGCAAGCAGCAAGTGCTGATATCAGAAAACCTTGTCCACATCCCAGAGGTGATGGCGCATACTCAGTCTATTGGCTAATGGAAACAGCATCAGTGATCATAGTCGAAGATAGCTGGAGCGTAACGTTGACCATACCAGCTCCGTACGCTTTTTTTCTCCTTGTGTCATCACATCTCTACGACAACGGTATCATTGGAACTGGAACTGACTGCACAGTTGACAGAGGGCCAAGGAGCTTGGAATAATCCGAGGCCTGTATTAAAGAAACCATCCCTTCATTTCAGAAAACCAAAACCAAGATGGCTGAACTGAGAATCGAATTATGTACAGTGAAACCTTTTTAATATAAATGTCAAGGGACCTGAATTTTTGTAGTTTGTAATAATGAGGTTTTGTACTGACAGGTGTTCATGATAATTATTTAAAAAAATCTCAAAACAGTAACATGTAGACTCTGTGATTCAGCATATTGTAAAATACATTTTTTATCATCAGCATGACTTATTTTTCACCAGTGGACTTGACATTACATTGTAATGCAAATTAAAATTTTTTTTATGGGGCATAAAAATGAAATCTTTTTTACAGAGCATACAAATTAAGCTGACATTAAAATCCTAATCTCTCTCCTAGAGGAAAATAGACAGCTTTGTATTCAAAACGTCTTTATTAACGGAGTTTCCCTGCATCTTTAATGCAAGTCCAGCTCATTACCGCTGAATAACTTAGCTGGGAGCCTGTTATACCTTCTTATACTGTGTACCATATAAGAAGGCCACATTCTTGACAGTTGACGATCGCTGCGCCTTTTCGTTTATGTATCCATTCGCCATCAACAGGCGTGTCAGGTATAGGCTTTGATGCGGCGAGTCAGCGCGTCCAGGAGGTGCCGCTCCGTGTGGCAATTGGTGAACTGCTTTGGTGGCGCTGCATTCGTAAACGGAGCTTGGTGGACGTGTGTAGGGTCGTTCGTAAACGCGGTACACGAAATATACGTTACTTTAAAAATTATACAGAGCTCGCGGGAAAATAAAATCCTTTGTATATACGCGTAAATACGTTATTTTAAACAACAAAACTATAATATGTTTCTGGGTGTAGTTCGGGATATGGACAACAGATAGCGTGGAAGGGCATGTTGTAACAGATGGTGCGCGTGTACCTCACAAGATGGCAGCACATGGTTGGAGAGTCTGGAAACGTGAAAAAGGTTTCAATGTTTCGTTACATTTGGATACGGATCTTTTATTGTTCATCTCATTTTGAACATCTATACATTACTATTTTATCACGAAGTTTTATTTCTAAAACTAAAAACTGCTGTTTTATGACCACGTAAAGTAAAATGTATTAATTAATCTACGAACTCTTTCTTATCTGCGTATTTTCTGCTTGTCTGATGTGCATCGGCACTGCTCTCAGAATAGCCAACGTAATATTAATTTCTGTTCGTTCGTGCATCAGCTGATACAGAATTTTGTAAATGGCACGTTGTTTGTTTTGAATACATCAATTTGCCACTCACTGACTGTCAGAATGTGGCCTTCTTATATGAAATGTACCACTTGTACATGCGTGTTATCTGATCTTCGATGCTAGATCAGAAACAATATTATTCCTCACTCATTTAACCATCATTCTCTGTCAACCCAAGCNTATCTGATCTTCGATGCTAGATCAGAAACAATATTATTCCTCACTCATTTAACCATCATTCTCTGTCAACCCAAGCAGCTTGCATGCTTTGTCCTTTCCCCACGTACGACCATACAATCCCCAATTCCCCTGCCATAATAATGTATATATGCATATATTAGTATTTATTCTATACAAAANGTACGACCATACAATCCCCAATTCCCCTGCCATAATAATGTATATATGCATATATTAGTATTTATTCTATACAAAATAGAGAATTATTGCTTCTCAAAAAATGTGTGGACCACTAAACAAGAAAAGTGGGCAGAATTTTTTAAAAATTAATATCTATCTGCATATATGTTTATATTAGCTGTTTACCTGATCTAAACTGATACTGGTATACTATTAATATTTAAATAAGTAAACTACCATAACCTGTAGTATTGCACAAATATTTGGAATACCGAAACAATAATAAAAAATTAGAAGAAACTGGCAAATGAAAGTCTAAATAAATTTTTTTTCAAGTTTGTTGAATATTCAAGTGCTTATTGAATGTTCGTTAAGATGAATAACATTGAAAAATATTATCTGTTTATCCAATTTTGTCCCTTACATGTAATATTCCAAAATAATTACATAAAACTGAATTCAATATGTTGACAGAATCTGAGTCCTTCAAGGACTTTATTATTGCAATTTTTTTCTTACCTATGCAATCTACAGAGGTCGTGATATTTCATATGTACTTAAAGGAAATATTTTGGAAGAATTGTTACACTCTACAACCTTTGATGGTAATATGCAAGTTTGATGTCATATTTTAAAATAAATTTAGTTGATTGTGTGCCATTATGTTTTAAATGATACATAATGAAAAACTTAATAAAATTATAAAAATTTTCATTAAACGACCATTAATACTGGGTACTCATTACATTATTTTTCATTTTCATTTAAATTTTACAAAATTCAGTGACATAATTTCAATTTCATGAAACAAAAAGT
>NQII01000503.1:392995-438062 GCA_002778355.1 Clitarchus hookeri
GGGGGGGGGGGGACGTGTGTTATTCCAATACCTAACTCATAAAAGTACAAAAAAGTCACTCAGCATGCAATGAAAATTTTTTTTTATGTATATGACATCAATATGTAATAGTAATTTAACACAAGAACAATCTGAGTACAAAAAGGTTTCTCCATTCTATGTGTTACAGTTCTGCATGATTTTTATTTTATATATGATAAGTCTTACTCCTATTTGAAAGGGATAGTCAGAATTCATAACACCAATTTTTAATGCCCATTCTAAAGCAAAATGCTACAAAATGAAAGAAAAAAAACCATAAAGTAATAAAATAAATAATCTTCACTGTTTCCAAATGTATCTATTTCTGAAAAATTTCTAGAAAACATTTTGTTACAAATTACTAGACATCTTATTTTGTATTACGGTACAAATAATTAAAATGCTTTTAGTCCATTCGTGTTTACTTTGAACTTTCCTGAAGCCCTGCTGAAGTTCTACTTCAGCTATTCCTCCGCCTCATGCAAACAAAACTGAACCAAGTCTAGCAAAGCACACCAATGGGACAACACACCGTATTTGTGCACACTCAGTTTAATAATATTTCATATACGAACTATCTCTTACTAGACTTTGCCAACACACACATTTTCTTTCTGTTTGTTATTCATATTAACTATAAATGAAATATTTTAATTTATAGGTAAAATATAAGTAAAAGTTCACTGTAACTAAAAATAAGATACTTTTATGTAAGCACACACACAAATCACTCGTGAGACGTGACATATTTAGGAAACAACCAAACACGTCGTGCCTGGGGGGATTTTTGAAAGGTTTAATTCAAAAAGTGCGAAGATGTCAAACACAGACTATACTTGATTTTACAATTAAATTTGAGATAAAAAAAAACCTGTATTCTTACTGCCGTAAGGAGCGTATTATTGTACAGTACTCGTAAATTGTCAATTATAAAGCCGGCCTAACTGAAAATTGTGAATAGGAATTATCTTAAAATTGTCGCTAGTATCACATTCAGTGACAATTATGAAACCATGACTTGTACTTAGAGCAATAAGTTTCACAATTCATTATCCTGGAATTCAATAGCTATGAATGTTCTTATCCTAGGGTGTTAGCATTATTAAACAAATATTAACAATGTGAGCTCGGTAATGCCATTCAAAGCCTCTATGGCCATGCTTGCATTGCTTCTTGTCACCATGTGTATTTCTGTGTGCACTATAATTACAGACATTATTACTCAACCAGCAGATCCATTCGTATCCCAACCTTGATCACATAGGTTTTTTCTGCACACTCTCCACTTCACTGGTTTGCTGTGCGCTGCCGTCTAAGACAACTCCTCTTCCGCGGTGCGACCGTGGCTACAATTGCGGCAGTGGAACCGTACAACTCTGTTCAGCTGTGGTGCATCCGTCCATTTTAAAACGATAAATCCCTACCTAAGACGTATAGGGCTTACCCTGAGACGCATCCAGCGCATGCATGCCGGAAACAACTGTGAAGGGGCTCACGCTGGCGTAGTGGGGTTTGGGGGCCTGCTAGTTGAAAAAGATTGCAGATCCACACAAAAATACGATGAACATGAATCCACAAGTAATGGGTAACCTGTGAGCCGATGGTGAGGTTCGCTGCGAAGAACAGAGTTTGCTCGACGCTGAGACCAGGCAGCAGGTCGCACTTGTGCGTGACGTAGCCGCAGCTCTGCTGGAACAGCCGTAGGGACATGGGCACTCCATTCAGCATTATCTGCCCCCGCGTGGGTCCCTGCGCCCGGCGAGAAATCACTTCCAGCAGTGCCCGTTTCCCACTGCCTGCAATCATTAAAAAAAATACAAGTCAATTAAAAACATGCACTTTGCTTATAGGTTCAGCCCCGACTAGTTGAAAGTTCTAAATATCTACCTATGTGGCATGTTCTATTATCACAAGACCATTACGTACGTGTTTTTCCCATCAGTGATCTTGGGGGTTTACAAGGCTTTACAATCCACCAAAATATTGTCATGGTATGTATCAAAGACTGCATGCAACCCGTTAATATTACTTTGTGTTTAATTGGCAGGCGTCTTTTCAGCATCAATGTAGTACACCCGTAGCTCAATTCTTATCGTGATTTGCAGGCTTGTGAAAATTTAACACACGTGACTTTACGTAAAGTTTAAAATTGTTGATCTTCAGTCATTTTTTTTAATAATGTCATAGTGTGAATAATTCATNCGTGACTTTACGTAAAGTTTAAAATTGTTGATCTTCAGTCATTTTTTTTAATAATGTCATAGTGTGAATAATTCATTGCACTGGAGTTTTTATTAAAAACTTGAAGAATCAGAATTTGGTAGTGAAAAACTTAAAAATGGTTGAACACAGAATTACTCGGGATATGTGGTGAAGACGGTACTGTACTGCTATTCTGAGCCCCTAATCATACAAACATAAGAGTTATATTATATTCCCACATTCCATATGCCGTTAAATTTTTTAAATCATTATATGTGTTACACTTATTACTGTTCTTATGGCTGTTAAGTATGACAAGAGAGGACGTGTTGCTAGCAATGTGGGTTACCTTTCGAACCAAGAATGGCAAGTACTTCTCCTCCGTGCACTTCGAGAGACACGTCTTTCACAATGACTCCAGTCTTCACAGTGCCCATCAGCCGCTGCAGGCACGACCCCGGCTCCACCTGGCAAAACAGCACACGACACGGCGATGGTACATTTTTACCTTCTGTCTACCAGCGTTGTGTGTGAAGTGGGTGTAGAGGAGGGGACTATGGATGCTGTACGTATTACCCCCTCCCTCCCTCCTCCCAATTACATCAATTACAGTATTTCTCTTTCAGGCTGTCGTTAAAATTGCATGCATTTACGAACACTTGAATGCTATATCGTTCTTATCATTGTATAGGCTCTATCAATGTAGAATTCTGGCTAAACAACTATGTTNCGTGACTTTACGTAAAGTTTAAAATTGTTGATCTTCAGTCATTTTTTTTAATAATGTCATAGTGTGAATAATTCACTGCACTGGAGTTTTTATTAAAAACTTTATGAATCAGAATTTGGTAGTGAAAAACTTAAAAATGGTTGAACACAGAATTACTCGGGATATGTGGTCANTGAACACAGAATTACTCGGGATATGTGGTGAAGACGGTACTGTACTGCTATTCTGAGCCCCTAATCATACAAACATAAGAGTTATATTATATTCCCACATTCCATATGCCATTAAATTTTTTTTATCATTACATGTGTTACACTTATTACTGTTCTCATGGCTGTTAAGTATGACAAGAGAGGACGTGTTTGCTAGCAATGTGGGTTACCTTTCGAACCAAGAATGGCAAGTACTTCTCCTCCGTGCACTTCGAGAGACACGTCTTTCACAATGACTCCAGTCTTCACAGTGCCCATCAGCCGCTGCAGGCACGACCCCGGCTCCACCTGGCAAAACAGCACACGACACGGCGATGGTACATTTTTACCTTCTGTCTACCAGCGTTGTGTGTGAAGTGGGTGTAGAGGAGGGGACTATGGATGCTGTATGTATTACCCCCTCCCTCCTCCCAATTACATCAATTACAGTATTTCTCTTTCAGGCTGTCGTTAAAATTGCATGCATTTATGAACACTTGAATGCTATATCGTTCTTATCATTGTATAGGCTCTATCAATGTAGAATTCTGGCTAAACAACTATGTTNGAACACTTGAATGCTATATCGTTCTTATCATTGTATAGGCTCTATCAATGTAGAATTCTGGCTAAACAACTATGTTTGTAATCATTATCAAGATCACCATCCCCTGCCCCATTTTTTGTCCCTTTTTCTTTTCCAAGGAAAAAAATCATTACACATAAGATCTACATAGGCTTCAAGACCATGCAAAAAAAATCTGTACTGGCATAACCCATCCCACAGTACAATGAAGAAAATTATTCATTTTCCTAGGTTATTTCACCTTAAGGTAAATAAATGATCCACCTAAAGTAGGTTAATTAAGCTAAAATATAAAAATTTCTTCATTATTTTAGCAGGGTGAAATAGCTACTGACAGGCCTTGTTTCAGTAAGGTTAGGATAACTAATTGAAATTGCTTTCAGCAAGCTTTTGTAACAAGTAAACCAACAATAACAGTGTGCATTCAACCAACTAGTTTTACAGGTAAATAAACTGGGTTAAAAACAAACGAGTTGTTCTTGGGCGACTAATTGATAGGGGCAGGTGTTTTCCGCGAAAATATTTATGGCCATGCAATACTTTAATATCCTACGTCCACAACCACAACTTCCTTTGGTTATTGGCCTCGTGTCTACGTGAGAAGACTCGTTCTTATTTGAGTGGGTCGATCGTACTAAAGTACTCCGATACTGAACGTCGATCATTCGCTGGCAGACACTTGAGGCACGTGATATTTAAAATCACCCAAACACGAAAGTGTTTTGGAGTACAACAGGTCTTGAAATATTTTCGCGAAAAACACCTGTCCCTACTGATTGATAATAAAATTAATCAGTCAAGAAGAGAGCACTGCAATAAAAATAATGATAAAAACATTCATCTCTCCAGCAGCTGAACAACATGATCTGGTTCTCATGATACCTTGTTTATGCGCGCATTAAAGTCAATGACCGAGGCTTTGATCAATTTAAATTCCAGGTGGGTTGTACTAGCTCGGTATTTTATTGGTAGGATTCTAAAAAATGCTACGGCATATCTAGTTGTCCAAGGCAACGCACCATTACAAAGTACACTTTCTAATTAAATAACACAAATTCGCATGAAACAAATAAATAACAAGTCAGTATTTAATATCAGCTCGTCTAACTAACTTAAATACTAGGCACAGAAGAATATTTTAATTTCACTCCATATCTGAGCTGAATTAAAAACAAACCACGGTATTTGTTATCATTCCTCACCTGGCCAGAATGGAACACGTTTGACAGTTCCAAGAAGTGTTCTCCGCTTCCCCCGATCATCTTCAGTTTAATATATTTTTATTTGTAGATCAGTTCAATTAGACATATGTAACAAAGAACAACCACATATGTATCTGTGGTTTTTACGATTCAGTCCGATAAGCTACACTACACACANGACATATGTAACAAAGAACAACCACATATGTATCTGTGGTTTTTACGATTCAGTCCGATAAGCTACACTACACACATACGTCCGGCATTCCACAACAAAGCTCCGCGCTGTGAGTCGGTCGGCGGAGTGTGTTTCACACTGGCGGGTCATCATGCGGAACGTAGTCAAAGAATAATCAACACGCAGATAGCACACACAGATCACTTACCGCATGAAACCTGAGCTCATTACATTTTCTCTACAGTTCACTTATGGCATTAAGAAGTAATCAAACTCGTCTTAAACATTTTTGCAGCTAGAAGATGATTATTTGGTTTATTTTAGCTGCAAAAATAAAGTGTTTCTATGTAAATAATGTTTCACACGCCAACTCAGAACTTTAAAAAAAAAAAAAAAAGTAGGACAAAATCATTATAACTTGATTATAACAACATAGCCAGTACTTTATTTGCTTAAAACAATAATGTACANTAATCAACACGCAGATAGCACACACAGATCACTTACCGCATGAAACCTGAGCTCATTACATTTTCTCTACAGTTCACTTATGGCATTAAGAAGTAATCAAACTCGTCTTAAACATTTTTGCAGCTAGAAGATGATTATTTGGTTTTCTTTAGCTGCAAAAATAAAGTGTTTCTATGTAAATAATGTTTCACACGCCAACTCAGAACTTAAAAAAAAAAAAAAAAGTAGGACAAAATCATTATAACTTGATTATAACAACATAGCCAGTACTTTATTTGCTTAAAACAATAATGTACAATGTACTAAGCGCTATGAACCAAATTAGACACGAAAAGTAAGTAAGCAACGTATACTTTCGGACGTATCAAACTGCAGAAATGCGCTACCTGAAATCATAAATTGAAGACTGGGTATGAGCTTTGTACATTTATGTGAGCATTGACATATAGCATCGCTGTAAACCCATTCAGCACGACACCGTTGTCATATCTAGTGTTTTGCGTATTGCTTACTCATCAAGTAGACACCTGAAAAATTCGCGAGTTCAATGACCTGTAGGCTATACTCTATTTTCGTATGCGAAATCATGCAGATATCACTGTTCATTGGTTGCTTGTTGTATTAGCGGAAGACGGTGATTCGGCCTGCATTTTACTGTGTATTTATTATAGGCTCCGAGTTGTCCAGGAGATGTAATTTAACGGGTAGACCAATAGCATTAGCAATACGAACGTACGGGGGTTTCTTCTCAGAAACAACACTAAACGAGCATCTTGTTACTGAATAATAATCGAGCAGGTATTTGAAAAATTGAAGAAATTTTATTAAAGGCAACATCGAGTTATTTCCGTTATATTATCTGATTGCAGACGCAGTTTTAGTTGTGGTTACGAATCGTCAACCAGACATTCGTCGTTGCTTTTTAATTGTGTTATGTAATATTTACGACTGCAGTGTTCTAGTCGTTGAAGCCGTGTTCGAATTGGCACATTTTCGTCCCCAAAACGATGTGTCAAGTGACTCGATCTATTGTAATTAGTCAACTTGGAAACTGATAAATTACCGCAAACAAATTATTAAACCACTCGTACTACCACATTGGTTTTGTCGGCCGATATAGCCAAAGTTATTGGAATAACCAAGTGTTGCTCTCGTCACAATATTTCACAAAAATAAGTCGCTAAAACTTTTATCGAATATTCATTTTTATTACTTCCTCTCTCTCTCTCTCTCTCTCTCTCTCTCTCTCACACACACACACACACACACACACACACATATATATATATATATATATATATAAGCACATAATTAAAAACCCACGAGTTCTTAAAATAAATCGTATTTTCACATGAACATGTTTTTAGGGCACTGACATTCATTTACCAGTAGGCAAAAATAATTGAAGGCGTAAAAACATTGCTCTCTCTCTCTCTCTGTCTCTCTCTCTCTGTATATATATAGTTCTAGAAATATGTTCATATGAAAATACGATTTATTTTAAGAACTCCTGGGTTTTTAATTATGTACTTTTTTTTCACGTTCAGCTGTAATCTGCGAAGTACTTCTACATGCAACAGCATTGAATTTAATCACAGAGTAGAATAGCAAATAGAGGCGAAATGGCGTGGCGGTTCCTTTGATGTGAGCGTACCCATTCTCTGATTGGTTGCGCGAGGCTCTACAAGAGGTGAAGAGGACATTGTGGTCTGATTGGCTATTGCGTGCTGCGGAAGGTTCCCTATTGGCTGGGCTACTGCCTGGCAAGGAAGTTACTATATAGCGCTGATTGACGAACGGCGTCCCGACATGTTGATGGCAAGTGACGTCATTTTGTTGGCGCGTGTGGCCGGAGTTCGGTGAATGAGCGGTTATTTCACCTTTGCATTCTTAAGTTCTGTGTCGTTGAGTGGTGTGGTGTTCCAACTGTAGAGGGAAAATAGGGTAGAGGGCTCATTCTAATTGCTCAGTAGCCTCTCTCCGTGTTTCAGCATTGGCTTGATTTTCTGCCAATAGCTTTATCGAAAACAACGAAAATAGGATTTGAGGTTAGAATTACTTTGAAATGTTTTTTACACTTTTTCTAACCGAGTTTTAATGCAATTAGAATATACCTATTGAAGTTGGATGAAGTATTTCATTCATATAAAAAAAAGGTGGGTCTATCAGAAATACAATTGTAAAGAAGCACGTTCATCACTGTTGACAACGTGACTTCGACAGTTGTGCTGGTGGTGGTATCTAGAGTCTGTAATTCCAATCTTTTTCATAAAGGAAAAAAAAAAGTCTAAACCACCTGTGACATGGCGTTAGCTCCACCCTCGATGACTTACTGTACCACTCTTACAAATCGCCTTAAATTATTATAGTTATGTATGTTGCCAACTATTTTTTTTTCTTTTTCTTTTTTTTCGTGGCAAACGTGCAGCCGCAGATTGCTGTGGTGTTCACATGTAGCTCGTCACACACGGGTGCAAAGACGGGAAAAAGTATACGCGGATTAATTTTATTTCCACGCTCTGCACAGCGAACTCTGGGGAACGGACCATGCACGCCCGCTGTGCCCCGACGAGGAAGGAGTGGGTGAAGTGAGGTGGCGATGTAGCAGCGATGGAATGCATTTGGTGGGAGGAGGGGGGGCGAGAGTACCCCGACGGAAACCCACCGGCCAACGGAAACGTCCTTAACGTCTCCCACGTGCTGACGACTCGGCCGAGGACGGAACTCGGTTCGCGTGATGGTCCGACTGTTACCTCGCGGCGGTGCCTGTCCAACCCTCACGCACAGTGTTCTGCACCTCGCGCCTCCTGGGGCTGCGTATGTTCTCGCACCGATATGCAACCCAGAATCCCAGTGTTAGATTTTATTTCATTCAGTTCGTGACGCGCGGCTAATTCAGCTGTTAAGTCTTCGTGGCAAACGTAATGATGTTAGCTGTTCACGGCAAACTGAGCACTTTTGAAAGCTCTGCTTAGTATTTACTTGCATGTACATTGTGTATTCTTCCGCCATGTGTAGAATTATTAACATTGCCAAGGGCTTGACCACTTTATGCATGTGCCACCCGAAGGAAAATGTAAAATTATTACAAAAGTTTATATTTTACAAATTTACTAACTCTTACACTTATATTCATTAAAAAAAAAGGAAGGGAAATAAAAAAAAAATTAGTATTCACAAATGTTTATCTAGCTCGTTTAATTCAACATTAAGACATGGAACTACTTTCCGTCCGTCGTTACCAACATGCCGATCAGTGTTCCAGTTAAAACGAATGCAGGTAGGGGCCGTGACATTTTTCAGAGGTTGATTTCGAAAGTGCTCATACCTGCATAGGGGTACGAGGAAACGATAACCACACTCATCCCAGAAGTAGATAATCTTGACGTCTTTGGTAATTCTGTTCACAAGGTCGGACTGTAAACTATCGACTCATCACTCGTGCTAGAACACTGTGGTTGTAGAATGCAGCTGTTCTACCTCTTAGTGAGCTTGACCGATACCGAACAAGGTCTGTCCGACCGGTTGTGACGCTAACTCGTACTTTATAGACCCGTCCGATCAGTTCATCATCTACATCGTACTTGGGGAAAGTGTAACACGTAAACACTCCGACTGCTACTTTAGGAAATATCTGATTCGACTGTACTTCACACCCGTCTACTAAATTTATTTTAGTGTCTACAGGTATGTTCCGACATCGGTGCTTCCTCCATGGTACCATGCAGTATTTTTAGACACCTTGACTAACCACCGGAAAAGAAGACTGTTCTTTTTTTTTTACTAAGTGCATGTCTGACATTTTCCTTTTTTTGGTTGGCTGTCTTCTTTGTATCATTGAGTGCAGTGAGCCAATGAAAATTCTGGTATTGATAGTACCGAACATTTGTGATTTGTCTGCAACCAGTTAAGCCACCGAAAGAAAAAAAAAAGTCGTTCAATTGTAGAAGGAGCAAACTCTTTGGAAAATACCTTGGCTTCGCTACTGTAATATTCGAGGCTCAAATGCGATTGTTTCCTGAGCTTTGGGGAGTGTCAGTCCGGCTTCCACAGCGACGGATATACTGCAAAGCATGATGGGTAGCTAGAGGACCCTTCACAGCAAGCAGGCAACGCCATCTGTAATTATTTTATGTCACTAACAACATGTAGGCTCCCCCTCCCCCTCCATACTGTTGCCACCGCTGTATGACTCACGAAAGGGTGTCGGTCGATCCCCGCCATTTTGGAACCATAAAATGCCATTTTTTGTATTAAGTTTTGACGACCAATAAAAGCTAAAGGCGTTACTTCGCACGTTTTCTAAGGTCGGTATTTTCTGACTGCTGTTACCGACAGTGTACACAGTAAAAAAAAATTTCTCTACTTGTTACTAACACCAGTAAAATGATAGGTTGCCTTTTCCAAGTCCCGCGATTTCACTGCATATTACTTGGCAATACAAAGGAGAAACCATAGACTAAATATGAGGTAAACCGATTGTCGTCTTCTGTGCATGTACCCAACATTGACCTACTGTAAACCAACACAACTGTTGAAGTCGCGTGATCGACAGTGACGAACGTGTTTGTTTATATCTTAAACTTCAAAAGTAAATTCCCTTTACACGGATAAAGTACTTTTACTAGTTTGGATTTAATCTAATTGCATTAAAAATTGTTAAGAGTAAGTCATTAAAGCATCTCAAAGCACTGGCTTATATAACCAGTGCTCTAACACAGAGTAAATAAGAATAGAGAGGTGAAATAGCAGCTTATTCCCCGAATTCCAGAATGAAATATTTTAATTCCTAATATAATATACGTAAAATTATAATTTAATCAATAAATAAGATACTTTAGCCCTTTTAGGAGCATGCACGTATATACACGAGGCTACTTTTATATTGAAATTTCTTTGCTCCTGAAGGCAAGACGCATAATTTTATAGTTTTACTGTTTCGCTGGACTTAACCGGAATCTAAGTAATAAATTACAAGTAGTCGACATTTCAGTTCGTAAGATAAGAACTGTTCTTTTTAATCATTTCTCCAATGAACACGATGTATTGTAAAACGTGTTACATCTGTCGCGGCACTTTAATTGGTACACAGACAAGGTGCGACTTCATTGGCCGACGGCCAGCCAATAATAAACGTTGCAGAGTCCGGTGTAGCCAGGGCCAATAGGAAGATGGCAAGTGGAAAATACAGAGACCAGTACGATTGATATTGCTGTAGTGGTGAACATAGGCAGTTCACTTCAACATTGTATTCAGTGGCAGTAAATTTGTGCCGTCCTCAAAGGGTTAATGTTAACACAAGTATAATACCTTTGTGATACACGAGGTGTTTAGGAAGCAATCAATCACGTCATACAATGCGATTTTTTCAATGGTTTGACGCAAAAAGTGTGAAGAAACCGCGAATAGACTACAATCTGTTTTTCTAACTTCAAATCCTGTCCACGTGGTTTACAATAGTCATGTTGGCAGAAAAGCAGACCAATGTTGGAACATGGAATAGCTACTGCGCGCCTTGGGCAAGCACTCTACCCCACTTTCCTTTTACATTGTGAAACAGCTACTTATACCGCCAACTCCAGTAGTACACGCCAGAAAAATGGCGTTACTGGCCACCAAAATGTTGGAACGCCGTTGGCTAATCAGCGCCTGGTAACCTATTCGTCAACCGGAAGCCCAGCCAGTAGCGTCCTCTTTCGCGACACGCAGTAGCCAATCAAACACGAAGTCCGTTCCCAGAGACTCGCGCAACCAATCGGTGAACGGGAACGCCCACATCGAAGGAACCACCATGCTATTTCGTCTCTGTGTATTTATCTACTCTGTGATTTCACACTGTACGGCGAAAATACTACGCGCCAGATAAGTGATATGCGCGCACAAATGTAAGGACGTTTTTTAATGCTAACGCCGCGTATAAATAGGAACTGTCTCGATAGCTGTGCTAGCCTCCTTCGTAATCTCGCAAATATAACACGCCCTGTTCATCGCCTTTTATAGTCTGTTCTCGCATATCACTAGGCGACTTTAATAAATAAACGTCCACGACCATGATAAACAGAATTTCGAGTAAGATACTTTCCATTCCCTGTAATTCGTCTGCTTTTAATTCCAAAGTGTTTCGGGGATTCTGTGAGATATTGTTTTTTTTTCCCTCTGCAAAATGACGTAAGAAATGGTTTTCCTCGCTCCTGTGTTAATACTTTTTTTTTTTTTTTTTTTTTTTTTTTTTTTTTTTTTTTTTTNATACTGAGCACGCACGATGGAACTTTTTACCAACAGATCTGAAGTTGATTTTTAAAGACGCAAGACCAAAATATTTAAATTTTAATAAAAGCGAATTTCGTATTTACGTTTGCATTACTTGCTTTAGCCAGCAGGTCGCATTTTATAACCTTAATATTAAATACTGCCAAATAAAATATCTCATAACAATATGCAAAAACTTACTTGTATAGGCTATATTCCCTGTAAATAATTTAAAAGTATATATATATATATATATATATATATAATACATTCTGAAGTATCTAAAAATATGACGATACAAATACATCCATCCTCATCTTATAATAAATCGTTGAGTTAAGATAAGCAAACTGGAAACATTTGCGGGTTTATTTGTTTGTAAGGTAGCGACCGCAGCCCCTACTTTTGATTCGAGGTTGTATTTTTCTTAGGTTATTTGTCAACTGCTGTCCAGTTTTTATATTCGTGACCTCAACGTAGTTTTTACGCTCTTGAACTTGAGTTCAAACTTCAGGAAAGCCAGCACCTACAATTTATTTTCAGATTTTCCTCGCAGATTTTCCATATTCTGCTCGAACATTTGCGTAGCCAGTTGACTGTGGTAACAGATCAAAACCAGTAATCCTTTCATTTTACGATTTGCTAGCAGCATTGTGCAATAATAAACAGAATGTAACGACTACAAGTCCTTCAAATTACTATTTCGCAACTGTGTTTCAGTAACTGTGTAAATGTGTAATATGCACACATGCATGTCCAAATACCGTTACTACAGAAAAAGTTTACCAAATTACTTGTAAAGTGTAACTAAATTATCAACCAAGGCTAAGCAATAATTTAAAAAAAGAAATAAAGTTTGTTGATGCGATTAGAAAATGGATACTGGTGTATCTTTCCTGCTATTCTCTTTGGCGCATCATCCGAGAACGCTGATTGGCGTACGAGATTTCGCGTTCTTCCGTGCTCTTTCCATACCTGCCAAAGTAGGAGAGCCAACACAACATAAAAGTTACTACAGGTGGAAATCTGAAGTAAAGAGCCACTCATATAAATGGAAATAATACGTTATTATTGATTTGAGAGCAGTTACACAACTTTATTAAGTAGATTTATCAGGAAATATTTTTGCTCCATTTGTGAACTTTTGCTGAAGTGTGAGACCGTTGGTTTTAATTTGTAATAAGGCGTTGCTTATGCAACATTCAGCATAATTCACCATATTATTATTATATTATGTTTTTAGTTCATGAGCCGTACGCACTTTATACTCTGTCGTTAAAACAACTTCAATAAGCTGCGCAGGATAAATTATCTGGTACTGTAGCGAAGAGGTTTGTGTACTATCATTCACCGTACGTCGTGAAGTGAGACATTATTTAGTATAAATTTCTTCGTTGTAACTACTTTACAGTTTAGACTGCGTTGAAGAAAGATGTTTTCTGGGCGGACAAAAATATTGCTAAATCCTTATTGGAATCCCTATTGAGAAATCACGTCTAAAACGCATTCGAATTCAAAGTTGTATGGTATTCTTGAACAGAGAAGTATTTTTCACTAACACCAGACATGTTTTAAGAATTCGTGGTTTAAATTGATAACTAGTTTTATTTGTTTCTTTGGTAAGTTAAGTAAATTATGCGTAAAAACTAACAAAAAATTTGTATTGGAAATATTTTTTACTTATTCCAGTAAGATGCAAGACGAAAAATGAAGAGACATTTTGCGTACTATCAATCCAGTTGACATCAGTAATACACATTTGGATACAATAGTACGTTGCATTTCATATTATTAGATGTAGGTAATTTAATTTTGTTTGACATCTTAGAATGAAAAACGAGCACTCAAACGCCTGATAATCCCAAGGTATGTTTCACGCCTGACATCCGTGCTTTGCAAGCGCAATAGTACCTTTCGTGTTGTCGACGTTGGCAGCACTGACTTCATTCGAACTGTAGAGTTCAAACAAAAAAAAAGAAGCTGCGGTTGTCAGTGGATCCGAGAGCGTTTGAATCGAGGTGTGTTGACAGAAAACTAGCGTCTGTAGTTGCTTGTAAAGCATGTATGAACGTGTTATAGCGTAGTAAAATTTCTTAAAAGTTTCCCGTTGCCTGGCTAACAGACAGTAGTGATCTGGTATGCGGAGGAAAAGGATGTGTTGTGTGCAACCGTGATTTGAGTGGAAAGTTGGCGCGTGTTGTCATTCGGCGTGTGACGTGACGAAGGTAACTTTTAACATTTACAATTTTGAGGGCGTAGATATGTGCGTGGTGGATTTAATTCCCGCGTGTCGTCGAGAAAATGAGGCTAGAACGATGTGCAAATAACGCTTATCTTCAGGTATCTGTGATTCGTTCCTCCGACGTCAGTCATCCGGTACAGGTGAGCTGTTGTCATGACACTTTAGTATTGTGATTGGCCTTGTGCATGCTATTTAGTTGTTTTTTTTTTATGGGGAGGGAGTGGAGAAGGTTACCTATAAATAAAACTGTTTTAGACTGAAAACACTGATATATCTTCGAAATTTAGTGGCACTCAATTGCATTATCTTTAAATGCAAACCTATTGTATCCATATCATTTGGTGCGTAAACATGTATATCTTCCGAAGATCCGATTTTAGTGATGGTAGAGCCAAAATAAATATCTAGTCCCAATTATTTGTGGATGTGTTCAAATGTATTTAGATTATAACATTGAGCGTTGAATATGAGATGTGACATTGCTATGCAAACCTTAGTGAACAAACTTCACTCTGAAAATCTGGGGCCAAGATGATGCGTCCAGTGTGCGGATTAATGCATAATAAAAGAACCAACTTTTTTGTGACAGAGGGAGTCTGGACGTAAACGGCGATGGTCAACTCCGTGCTTGACCAAGGGAGAGCACTGGTTTTTATTTACTAGTAATTTTTTTTATATAGTTAACTGCTATCAGTTTTGTATTTTAGAGCACATTTCGGTCCTTTGAACAAGGTTTATTATTACAATTAAAACATGTTGTCCATTGGCAGTTTGTGAATGAGACGGGCTCTCATCTCAAATTCTGTTGTGAACCCATACCACCCATGGTACGTGATGTGGGTTNGGGGCAACAATGTGCCCTAGGCCTCCGATCCCAAAGGGTTCCTTCAAGCCGTTTAGACTTAGGCCGTGTTAGAATTGGCACTTTTAGTTTACGAAAAGATCACGTAACCCGAATTAGTCGATTAAAATGATTACGTATTTAGTTTTTGGTATGTAACGAAACTCAACTAAAATACTACATTACCAAATCGCAACCATCGCTGAAATCTGACTATCGACGGCGTGCGAATTGAACCCTACTAAATACTAATAATAATGGTCCATTCGAACACAGCCTTAGAAATATATCCCTCATCCCTCCGCAAACACACACACACACACACACACACGACTAGTCACTGCCATTGTTACATGGCAATGCAAAACCCGCTCATAAAATAACGTGTTCAATTTAGAACACAATTGTGCAGAGCATTGTAAAGTGTAAGTATACATTGAAGCTCCCCAGCTGTGTAACACTTCTTATGCTGTATTTAATTACGGTCTGTAAGCATTCGGTTATCGTGCCAGTTACATTTACTTTATTATTGCGGAGATTTTTCTTCCACTGTACGGAATCGCCGTTAATGATGCACATCAGAAAAACTGGGAATTTAATTAAACTCTTATTAACGATTTGTTGGCCTGTGAACCTCACCACGCTCTGGACTTGGCCCGCTACACATTAATCATAATTAGCTTAATTCCCTATTTAAACTTGGACGCTGGTAAGCCTACTATGACACTGTAAGCAGAAACACGTAATGAGCTGTTACCTATTGACAAATCAGTGGAATGCACAGAGGTTTAATTGCTAGGGCAATACAATTCACTAGTAATCAATTGAAATCACTGTTTAATCAGCGAATACCGGTAACCAAAATCATCAGTATAATTTTAACGATTCAAGTGGAGCTGTCTTTACAGATCTGCATGTCAAATTCTGTGATTTGGAGCAGTTTTTAATTGTTTCGATTTTAGAATGTACTTATTAAATTCTTGTCGCAGTCCATACTTAAAAAATTTTTCCTCTACAAAAATACGATAAATTTAGGTGACATTCCACCAATAATTATTTATAGGGAAGACAGAAATTTGCAGGAATTCTTCGAGCATTAATTGTAAATTAAATTATAAGGTGTTACAAAGTTGCCCTTGCTGATGCAAAATCACTCCAAATGACTGTATTATAAGAATATTAAAAACTGACACGAAATGTGTGAGAAACCGTACTTGTATGTGTATGTAATTAAGGGAACCAAGTCTTAGCTTTGATGTTCCCGACTGCTAACTAATCTAACTAAACCACCGCAGAGGCGTCATTTTGTAATTTAAGCTTTTTTTTCTGTTTGAAATAGTCAGAGGGTAAAAATACTATTTTATTTATTAATCATTTAAAACGTAAGCTATCCTAAATGGCTATGGCAGGCACGCTGGTGGGACGGGTGCATATTATGATGTGGTCAGAGTACTGCTATTTTACCAGTTATAATTTGTGGTGGATAGGCCCTCTAGTTTATTTCTCAGTTAAAAAAAAAAATTGTTTTTGTGTGTGTGGAAACTGGAAAACGTGGCAGACGTTGCCAGAGGACATATTCCCTCCCCTCCCTTAGCGCCTCCACTTGGTCTATTACTGCATGGCTTTAGGGCCGGAAAATTTCGCGAGTTCAATGACTTGTAGGCTAGAATGCATAGTCATTTGTATGCTACGGCCTCAGGTGTTTGTTCATTGACTGCTTTCCCAGAGAGTAGCCAGATGTTACCCCCACACCTGGCAGTACAGGATTCGATACTTGTTTTTGCTGCAAGTCTGCCATTGGCTCAGATTCGTCGAGGGCGTGTCTAATAAACTATGATCCGTTTGCAAAGGTGACTTCGATGTTGTGACAGACTGCCGTGTCCTATATTGTCCGTCCGCTTCTCACGACCCTTAGTCCGGACTGACATCTAGTGTGCTTATTTCGATACGACATTTAACAGACATTGCTTATTAATAATTACTTCTTTGTAAAAAAAAGAATGTAATAAATATGGTGGTCGGATATGAGCTCGTCTGTTGACTGTTACTTTTTTTTATTGAACTAGCTCTTCAAAAGAATGATGAATTGACGATTCGTCTCAGTGATTTGATTTCCATGAGGGTTGATGGACTACGAGAGCTTGTAGGTTATTCAATATATGATTTTGTGACTAATTTATCCAGAAGCAAGTTTCTCAAACAAACTGAATTTCTACAAAATATTTTCATATTTGCTAACTTCCTATATTGGCCATACATTGTTTTCGACGTGCCCGGAGTAAGTTGTGCACATTCAAGACTGTTCACGGTAAAGTGAGCACTTTTGAAATCAACCTTTGAAAAATGTCACTGCCCCTACCTGCGTATATTTTAACGGGCATACTGGCTGGCATGTGCCCAAGTTAAGCTGACAACGACTGAGAGTAAAGTAGTTCCACGTCTTGGGAGTTGAATTAAAAGTATTAGGTAAACATTTGTGAATACTGACATTATTAATTTTACTTTTTTAAATCTATTAAAGTGTAATAATGAGCAAATTGGTAAATTATTCACTTTTCTAATAATTTCACAGTTTCGCTTGACCGACTCATGAATAAAGTGATTAGGCCCATGGCATTGTTAATTGTACATGTGGTGGAAGAATACGCAATGTGCATACAAGTAGATCTTAAGCAAGGCTTTCAAAGGCAGGTAGGTAGTTGGGCTTGACGCCTCGTCGACAGCGAGGTCATTAGGGACGGAGAAAGTTGTTCAGGGAGGAGTGGGAAGGAATCAGTTATGGATTTTGTCAAGGACCCAACCCAACATTCGCCTGAAGTGATTTCGAGGAAACCATGGAGAACAGAAATCAGGATGGTCGGACCGGGGTTCGAACCCCGGTCCTCCCGAATGCGGCGAGTCTCCAAAGTTAAACCACTGCGCCACCTCGCTCGGTGCAAGGCTCTCTAAAGTGCTCAGTTCCATTATGAAGTTCATTCATAAAGTATCATAACAATCTAATACTATTTACGGGGTCTTCGTGAGGTCGAGGAGTGCTTTACCGTCATCCTGGACACGTGTTTGACGTCTGTGTTGTCCTGAAATGAATTCGCAAAGTTGTCCTGTCTCTTCTTGTAACTTCCGCGGTTCCAATTTAACCTGGCTCGCCTCCGACCTAGGGGAACTGGGTTCAATCCCCGGCCGGGTCACGCCCGGATTTTCGCATGTGGGAGTCGTGCCGGACGATGCCGCTGGTCGGCCAGTTTTCTCGGGGATTTTCCGTTTCCCCCGTCCTTTCAGTTCGACGCTGCTCCATACTCACCTCAATCACCCTCATCGGCTCTCAAGGCCTCGCTGTTACAAATCTCTACACTTACTCACTAACTCCAATTCAACGCCGCCCCTCGAAGGGCCGGGAGATTTTTGGGCGCAGTTGCTGCCATATGCGTATTCGGCAATTCGCTGGAGGATAAACGAGTGGTGAATGTCCTGGTGAGAATCGGTTTCATTTATTTATAGGGACATCCGAATTCCGTGAAAAGATTTCATGACCAGTTCTATTTCATAACACTTTAGCTCAAATCCACTTTCATGGTTGGATGATTTCCGTGTCATGCGTCTTAGGTGTCCGCCCACGAATCACAGACTTACACTATCGGAGTTATCCAATCATGATTGGCTAGTCAAGTAAGAATATATCTTCTCACAAAGCACACCGCCAATAGGCATAAGAAAACTGCTGATATGCCCGTAGGGTATTGAAGTAGGGCACATGCGGAAATATTTTCGCGAAATTCGGGTGTCTCTACTTATTGGGCGACTTTACGAACAGCAGGTTGTTTACGTAATTTTTGTTATGAGGCCAGGGAGTAAATTCACTTGCGCAAAATACTTTTATAGGTCTAATAGGAAAATAACGCATTGAACACCATGTCAATTAATTAATTTTTCCGCCTTTTTTTAATATAAAAACCATGTCTCATATTTTTTGCAGTGTTTTAAGTTCACTTGAAAACGCATGTTATTTATGTTGCAAAAAAAAAACTTCAACTTTCGTCACTGGCTCAGCCGTTCAGTCAAAGACCTAAATTATTTTTATGATTGTTTTTGCAATTGTGTGTTCGAAAACTTTTCGATACTTGTTTCGGTGCACGGCCACCATATCCGCCAACAAGCTCTAAGAAATTTTTCGCAAATTTATTACATCAGTGTATACGTATATTGAGAAATCACGAATATAGCATATTCGTAGTTTCTTCACACTCTTTGAACCAAACCTTTGAAAAATCACCCCATGTATGACATGCTTGGATGTTTCCTTAATATGTCATGCATGTATCGCAAGCGTTTTAAACTTGTGTTAACATTAAAAAAATGGTTATTTAATTTTTACATATAAATTATGACATTTAATTTAAAATTAATATGAATAAAAACAGGGAGAAAATAGGTGTGTTGGTAAGAAACAGTTTTTTGTGCCAAATATTATTACACTGAGTGCGCACGAATGCGGTGCGTTGTTCCTTTGGTGTAATTTTCTAGACTCGGTTAAGCTTTATTTACATGAGGCGGAGGAATATCCTGGAAGTAGAACTTCAGCAGGGTTTCAGAAAAATTAGAAGCGACCGCAAATGGACTATGGAAATTTTCACTATAAAATTTTTTTGCTGCGATTTCAGACCGGTTTAACCGGTGGTTACATCCGATTTAACTAGACTCGACCAAAACTGTAGTTCCCGAACGTCCGGTGCAGACGGGTGTATACATCGATGAGTTTGCGAAAACGCGCGGCGGGGTTTTGGAGTTACTCAAACCATTCCTGTTTTCTTCCCTTTCTTCATTCCACCGTGGCTGGTTCTCCTTCAACACATATTAGATAACCATAGGCGCGCCTATATATTTCCACAAGTGAAAGGGGAGGGGGCGCTAAATATTATTCAGTGTGAACTGAGTTGAGTTGATTTGAGAGGTCTGGGCGGCTCTTAACAACGAGGTCGTGAGAGCCGATGAGGGTGAGATGAGATGAGAATGAAGCAGCCGCGGAATGCAAAGGCGGGGGAAACGGTAGACCCCTGAGAAAACCTGCCGACCAGCGGCATCGTCAGGTACGGTTCCAACTTGCGAAAATCCGGAAGTGACCCGGCTGGGGATTGAATCAGGCTCGCCTTGGTGGGAGGCGATCAGGCTAACCGCTCAGTCACCGCGGCCCCTTCAGTGTAAACTGAAATTAAAATTGTATATAATTGGCATCGTAAATATCGGCCATACCGATATCGCATATATTGGCATTGCAGATATCGGTCGTATTGATACGGCAAATGTTGGCATTGCAAGTATAAGTTATATTGATATCGCATATAGCCTCATCGCATTTCGATAACATCGTATACCACTACTACTGTGATATGCTATATGTTGCTCTACGTTGTTGGACCGTATTGCATTTGCGATATTTCAGAGGCATTTTCCGTGATCGGATACGAGGCCATATCGCACGGTCGTAGCTGCGAGGTGCGCCAGTGAATAAAACGTCACGTGTGATGGATGCACACTCGCAGGGAGTTAGTTATATTACGGGCTCACGGCATTGTGTGGTGCGGCCCAGCGCGGATGTCATTGCCAACACGAGTGTCACCAGCTCACGCCTCTTGTTGTTCAGTTCGGACACACTATAATGCTCGCGCCGCTTCATTGGCACCCCGACATTGTCGCACTGCGACCTTGGACTGCCCGCCGCACTCATTCGTATATTATTGTGGCGATCTGCTAAATATGCTGACAGCATATTTGTAGCACAACACAAAAAACCGTTAGAATAATCCCGAAAGTAATGCAAAAATAAATATCTTAAAAATTCTGATTTCCGTCACTATTCCACAAGGATTAGAAATAAGCATAGAGTATATTATCACCGAAAAAATTTGTATGAGCGAAGCATTGAGTTCAAAGGAATAGATATATACAATAAGCTACTAGACTCTATAACGTCCCTAAACTTTAATAACTTTAAGAAATGTATTAAATATCTGCTCAGTAAGGTCATCTATAGTATGGATGAATTTGAGCACTTGTTGACCACACTTAAAAACACATTCACTTGTCATATTATGTGTGGATGTGATGACAATGTAATTTTTTAGATTTTTACTGTACACAATTATCTTTTGTGCAATGTATATTTTGTATATATAAAAAATTATACCGTATTTATTGACGTGTCCCATATATATATATAGTTCTAGGCACGAAGTACGATATTACTGGACAAAATAAACTTGAACTACCTTCGCCAAACTTACAAGTGCGCTTCTGTCTGATTGTGGCTGAAAGAACGCCAATACCACAAGGGGTCCGCCTGCCTGGCGTTGTAACTGCGTTGCAGAGTCTAGAAATCCTGGTTTTTTTACGAAACTATTAAACGTTTCTCCAGTGTGTTTACTTACGAAAAGACATCATACCCCACACGAGGAAGGAATGGTAATTTAACGTTACCACGCATGCTGTAAATATTATTTTGGAGCCCTCCAACATAGTTAAAAAGGGTTTTTCAGACTGCCGTATCTTACAACATACAAGCCGGACACGAGCCAAACTACGATAGGAGCCCGTATTGAACTTTGCTACACACTTTTCATCAATAAAGTGGGGGTCGCGGTGGTGTAGTGGTTAGACTACTCACTCCCCACCTAGCCGAACCGGGTTAGATTCCCGGCGGGATCGCTCCCGGATTTTCGCATGTGGGAATTATGCCGGACGATGCCGCTGGTCGATGGGTTTTCTCGGGGATCTCCCGTTTCCCCCGCCCTTTCATCTTGGCGTTGCTCCGTACACGCCTCGGTTCTCCCTCATCGGCTCTCAAGATCTCGACGTTAAGAGCAGCCCACATATCTTCACTCACTTGGAATAGGTAATAAGAAAACCCACGAAGGGATTTCTTTGAAATGGGATCCTTGATTCGCCTGCGATTAGGATTTAGCTTCCAGCGGCCGAGTGTAACAGGACGATGAGTTCTGCTTGCGAAGGCAGCCTGTGAACAGATGACCTCTTCTGGTCCAGCTTAGTTAGTGCCGTGTTTCAACGCGAAATGGTAGAGTATCTGAATACTGCTAACAGCTTGTGTGTTAGGTCATGCGGGCAGTAAACTAACTCAAATTCAACAGGTCGTGGGTCTGATCCTAGCTGACGACAAGAGAGATTGTTTATCCCTCTTAGGCGTCCTACGTCTTTCCCAATGACTTAGCTTTCGAAAATGCTCGCGTTTAATAGACTAAAGCTCTAATGCCAGCATTTAAAAACATTCAAATGAACAAAACAATTTATAAAATATGTAGCAGCGTATGTTTATAATATAGTCAATTCATGCTAACTTCCGACTTTTCTGGAGCCCTGCTAAAATTCTACTTTCAGACTATTTCTCCGCCTCATGCAAACAAAGCGTAGTTAAATTTAGAAAATTACGCGAAGGGGACAGTGCACCGTATTTGTGTGAACTCAGTTTAATAATATTTTGTATGACAACTATTTCTTACTAGGTATAACCAACACACCTATTTTTAAACGCTTGTAATATATGACGTATTTAGGAAAAAAACCAAACACATCGTGCGTGGGATTATTTTTAAAGGTTTGATTCTAAAAGTGTGACGATGCTGGTAATAGACTATATATAAGGCTATATGCACAACATACGAAATTAGGCAATGTAAGTGTTTGCTTTTAAATTGGTCCAAAGCTGTAAATCTTGAGTACAGTCTATTCGCGGTTTTGTCACACTTTTTGACTCAAACCTTTTAAAAATCACCCCATGTATTACGTGCTTGTTTGTTTCCTAAATATGCAGTGTATCACAACCGTTTTATACTTGTGTTAACATGAAAATGCCTTATTTTTTGGTTAAATTGAAATTTTACTTATATTTTATTTATAGGTTGATACATTTCGTTTATAATTAATATGAATAAAAACATAGATAATATAGGTGTGTTGGTAATGCCTGGTGAGAAATAGTTCTTATCCAAAATATAATTACACTGGGTGCGCACGAATGTGGTGCGTTGTCCCTTTGGTGTAATTTTCTAAACTGTGTCGAGCTTTGTTTGAGTGAGGCGGAGGAATACCATAGAGAACTTAAGCAGGGCTTCAGAAAAGTTGGAAGTAACCGTGAATGGACTATGGTCAAACCACGATGTGTTAAGGCGGTCGCTTACCTGCATCTGTTTTCCGCGTCTGAGGCCGATAAGCGAGGGAGCTATAAGGGCGACACTTCCACGCGCGTCAAGTGCCCCATCGTCCCTACGCGCAAGGCTCTGAACCGGCGCGCCAGTGTTCTTGCCGTGCTGCGGTCATCGTATCGTTTTATTGCTGGAAATTCTGTAGCGAAGTTCAATACAGGTTCCCATCGTAGTTACGCTCGCACCCCGCTTGGTATGTGTTACGATAAGGCAGTCTGAGAAACCCGTTTTAAACGATTTATGTTCATAACATGCGCGATGTTTGAAAGTGCCATTGCGTCCTCGCTTGGCTTACGTTTTCTTTTCGTAGGCAGATATAGCGGGGTTTGATAGTCTCGTTAATAACTTATTTGGAACATGATGCAACGCAGTTCAAGTGCCTTGTGGGCGACCGTCTTAACGGCAGAGTGGCGAGTGAATAGTTTGCGACATCACGCCTTCACGTCGCCAAGTATGGAGCTCTTTCATTTCACTAGCCGACGCGTCAGAATAGCGAGTGACGTGAACCACTTGTTAGTCGACACCTGCCCACCGTTGTCACAGAATTCAAGTTATAGTTCATTCCGGTTTACTTCCAACTTTCCCGAAGCCCTGCTGAAGTTCTACTTCTACAATACTCGTCCGCCTCGCGCAGACAAAGCTTAGCCAAGTCTAGATAATTGCACCAAAGGGAATATGCAACGCATTCCTGCGTAATCAATTTTAATAATACTTTGCAAAGCAAAAAAACTTTTTCTTACCAGGCACATAATTAGCTGTTTTTATTAATATCAATTATGAACGAAATATTATGATCAATATTTAAAATAGGCCTACAAGCGAAAGCTCAGTTTAACCAAAAATAACGTAATTTTATGTCAACACAAGTATACAACGCTCTCGACATATTACATATTCAGGAAACAACCTTTCAACGGTTTGTTTCAAAAGCTGTGAATAAACCGCGAATAGACTATACACAGAAGCGAAACTTCAGCGGGGCACGNTATTACATATTTAGGAAACAACCACACGTCACACATGGGGTGATTTTTCAACGGTTTGTTTCAAAAGCTGTGAATAAACCGCGAATAGACTATACGCAGAAGCGAAACTTCAGCGGGGCACGTGGCTTCTCAACATGGTGCGAGGTCTTCGACCAGCCAGCGCCCGGAGATGAACCTGCCGGCCGCCGGCTTAATCAATAGAAAACTGTATATCCGGCGTTTTTGAACGACACCAACAAACTCTGGTAGGTTATTTCTCACGATAATATAAGACGAAAATGTACTTTAACTTTTTTCCTTAAGGGGTATCAGTTCCTGCCATCTTCGATATTTAGAATTTTCGTAAAAACCTGCATTATGCATTGTGTAATGAATTTTACGGAACGACAGGACACAGAACAATCCTTTGTACATTTTAAGAAGTTGTCATTTTATGACTACAGTAGCTATTTTTAGAGCCGTAGTCATCTGCAAGGAAAAATAATTTACTTCTTCCCAGCTCTTATAAGTTATAATTTAATAAAGAAAGTTAAAACTCAAAAGCATGACAAAGCTTCAGAAGCTATTATTTATGCTGTGTCGTGCGAAAAATTTCGTTAAACCAACTGAGATGTAAGTTATGATGAAAAATGCACGAATCCAATATGGTGGGGACTGATCCCCCGTAAGTGATTTTTAAGGGTGCTGTGCACCCCCACAAAATCCTAAAAAAAGCCTTCTGCGTGTTGTGTGTTGCCTAGATGTCTGGCAACACGCATTCTGTTTCGAGAGTTTTGCATGGATTTCTCAAAAACTGTTCACCTGAGAGTGTTCCGACAACATTTTTGTTAATTTAGGCGTGCTGATTTATAAGACATTTTTAAAAATCGAGTACGTTTTAGGGTTACAAAGTTTGTATCCAAAAATAAGCACCATCATCCCCATGAAGGGGGATGAAATTGCAAACCGCGTTTTCAGAAGTGTAAGACCTCCGTTTTACAAAACAATCATTCACCGATTTGTTGCTTAATCGCAAGTAGTTTATAATATTTTTTAACGAAAAGTACTTTTAAATTAGATTTATACTTCCCTTAAGAATAATTACTTCAGGGGAAAGGTGATTGATTATTCGTCTTGTTTTTTTGTAATGAATAACCCAACCTGCCAGAGGTTGTCCAAAACCATCCATCACACAGCCAAGGGCTTGACCTGAGGGGGCAGGGTATTAGGGATTGTACCTTCCATTTGTTGTCAACAATTACTATTAACATTATTAATAAGTTTTAATTGTAATACAAATATGTAGGCAATTTATGTAAACTGTAATGCATTTTATTATACTATGAAGTAATTTTTATAGGAATATTTATCCTTCCTAAAGAATCCTTTTAAACCCTCGTTAATTTATAGTGTCAGATATTTGAAAACAATTTTTTTTATGCGTGTTGTACTTAATTCCATGACGTACTTATTTTGTCATCACATCCAACGAGCTGTGAGCTTTGGGCTCGATTATAATAAAATAAACCATGCATAACCTAGCGCAGTAGAACGGTTAGCAAGTCAGTTCCCCGCGAGGAAGATCATGGGGATACACTCGCAGCATACAGCATCCGCCAAAAATCACTTTCTTGTGCTTTGTGTGCACAATTTGTGTACACGTAGTCTGAATGTGTTAACGCGCGTGTGTGCACCGCTTATGCTCGTGCAGTCTCCTTCCCTTTCCTTTTGGAGAAGTTTCTGGCCATAGTTCATGCATGGTTATTTCCAAATTTTCTAAAGTCCTATACTAAAGTTATACCAACAGTATATTCGTCCGCCTCGTGCTAACAGAGTTAACCAAGGCCGTGTTCGAATTACCACTTTTAGTATACTAAATTATGACGTGTTTGGTATTACTAAAATACTAACTTTCAATTAACGTTATTTCACTGACATCACTAATTCAGGCTTATGTGCAGTCACAGAGCACATAAGTACACAGAGGCGAAACAGCGTCGGGAAGAGCGCTCTCCTCCCACCAAGGCGAACGGGGTTCGATTCCCGACGGGTCGCTCGCGGAGTTTGCGCCCGGGAATCATGCTGGACGTTGTCGCTGGTCGGCGGATTTTCTCGGGGATCTCCCGTTTCCCCCCGCCCTTGCATTCCGGCGCTGCTCCATACTCACCTCGCTCCACCCTTGCTGACTCTCAAGGTTGTGATGTTAAGAGCCGCCGAAACCTCTCCACTCCACGGAATGGCGACGGTGGTTCCTTTGATACTAGTGTACCTAGTTTCTGATTAGCTGCGCAAGGCTCTGGGAACGGGTCTTGTATCTCATTGGCTACTGCGAGCTGCGATAGGTTCCATATTGGCTGGGCTATAGGCTGGCGAGTAAGAGTAAGTTACCAAGAGCTGATTGGCGGACGGCGTTCCAACATATTGCTGGCTAAGAACGTTACCCTTTTGATTCTTTGCATAACGTAACTAGGGAATCGTTCCTTGTTACATACCGTAAGCTAGAAATGAATACCCTTATAAGCCCTTCGCTGTAAAGTGAGCAATTTTGAGGCCCTAGTTACTTTACCACCTTTTAATATAAATATTGCACAGTTTGTAAAAACCACCGCACTTTTAAGTTAACGTCCAGTGCTAAAATAAAATATATTTATTGACTAGTATTCCAAACGAGAGGGCTTTCAAAAGTGCTCACTTTACCGCGAACAGCATATACACGATGTTGATGGCAGCAGCGACCTTCCGATTGGAAGTTACACGGTCCCCACATCCCGTGGAAACTATTCGTCTCCTTCCTCTGCCCTTCAGAGCAAGAGGACGCCGCGAAAATGGCTAGGAATGTTCGTGTGAACGAAGACTGACCTTCCCACGCTGAACATGCGTTCTTTCAGGCGACCTCCCTGGGCGAGGTCGCTACTGGCAAGTTCCGATCGCTGCACTGGGCTGCTCTCAGTGTGCACCGAGTTGTGGATTGCACTGGAAGAGCCCTGTTATCTTATTGCCACTAGTACTTGTTTCGAGAAGTCACGTATTAATTGCACTCATATTGTCTTCGGGGCGTACTGTGTGCACACCTAGTGCATTCAGTTGGAACGTGCCGTTAAGGCCACTGCCTACCGGCTGGCAGCTGCGAAATTTAAATAGGAAATCCCATGTTAAGGAAATTTCACCTAACTGCGTTAATTTTAAAGATAGGCGTTTAAAACAAAATGTATTATTCATGAATGTTTTAGGAGAACATCCCTACGAGCGTATATTTTCAATATAGGTAGACAGTATGTACTTTTTTTGTAAAACATAAATTTTAAAAATTCCTTGGAAACAGGCTATAAATTTTATGGGAACACCTCTGCAGTAGGGAACTTCTCTTAAAAATTTCGTGAAGAATATATTTCGTTTGAAACGCCTATCTATAAAATTAACGCACTAAGGCGAAATTTCCTTAACTTGTGATTTCCTAGTTCTATTTCGCAAGAGCGAGCCGGTAGGCAGTACCCTTAANGTTCTATTTCGCAAGAGCGAGCCGGTAGGCAGTACCCTTAAGGCGTCACATTCGCACAACCAAAATGTAAGTTCGAGTTTTAAAAAAAAAACACTAACATTTAATATAAAACAACACTGAAATACATATTTTGTTTTGCAAGGGGCTTTGCAATAATTACAGCGAGGTCTTGAGAGCCGATGAGGGTGAAACAAGGTGACAATGGAGCAGCGCCGGAATGCAAGGGCGGGGGAAACGGGAGATCCCTGCGAAAACCCACCGACCAGCGGTATCGTTCGGCACGATTCCTACTTGCGGAAATCCGGGAGTGGCCCGGCCGGGGATTGAATCCGGTTCGCCTTGGTGGGAGGAAAGCAGTCTAACCGCTCAGCCACCGTGGCCCCTTACGTTAACACAAGCATAATACTCTTGGTTACATGAAACATCTAGGGAACAAAGATTGTTCAAAGGTTTGATTCAGAAAGTTGTAAGATACCGCGAATGGGCTATACGCATCGAAGCGGGCGCTATGTGGAACATTGGAGTTGACTAGCCGTTACGGTTCGAACGACGGTGATTTATAAGACACGCACGTGCCTCGCGAAAGTTGTTTCCTCGCGGTGTTTATCTCCGACGTAGTTTACGTGTCTGTAAATGCCAGTTGCCGAATGTGGCTCGCCTGTGTTCGTAACAGGCCCCACGTAACAGGAATATTCCATAGTCCTGCTTGTTTTCCGTGCAGGTCTTTCGCGTGGCGATTGCGCAAGGCAAACACGTAACGCTTTTCTCGAGGAGAAAACTTTGTAATTGCTGCTGAGAAAAGAAAAGTTGAATTTTTAACGTTTTAATCATAGAATATAAGGGTTCTACCCACAAGCCCGCAGCAACTTGGTTTAAATTGGGAATAAATGTTAAAGAAATCATTTCTCAATACATCAGTTTTAAAGATAATTGTTTAAAACAAAAACATATTTAATACAACTTCCTCAGAAAATACTGCCACATCAAGAAATTTTCAAAACATTTTATTATTTGATAAATTTTTCTAAAATGTAAATTTAAAATAGTCAAGGGCTTAGAATTGCAGCCCAGAAACAGGTGTTAATAATTATTAGAATGTGTATTTCTAGAACAAATTTACATTTTTTTCAAATATAACGTCTATTCACATCAAGAAAATAAAACTAGAGGGAATTATAATACCAATAGTGTTTTTGTAGGAGTCTAGTGAAAGTAGTTTACGTGCTATCGTAATATGACAATTTTACATACCGGCAGTTGTCTACTCCATTTAACTGCTTTGTTACTAGGCTATGATGTTCGTATGTTTACTTTTTCTGTTTTAGTGTGTGTGGTTTTATTATAAATGTGCAAGGAAACACATGTTACATCTTCTAAAGACTATTCATGGTAAAGTCAGCACTTTTTGAAGCCTTCTCGCTTGGAATAAAAGAAACTACATTTATTTTATTGTGACCTTAGACGTTAATTTTCGAGTCCGGTGAAATATATACGTAGCGTTTATTACTTACATGTCAATATTTGTTTTAAAAAGTAGCGGAAGGATAAAAAAAATGGCTGATAGGAAAAAAGTAACTAGGGCTTCAAAAATGCTCACTTTACCATGAACAGCCTATACTTTTATGTGATTTTACTGTACCGTGTGTCGTCACTCTCTTAAGAGATACACAAGTGAATAAACAAATTCTGTGAATTCCGAAGAAGAAAGAAAAAACCTACCTTTACAGGCTGTGTTCAAAATGAAGGCCATCAGCTAGAATACAAACTTCCAGTCTGTCATGTAAAAATTTTTGCACGTGTTGTAGCATTTCAGCAGAAATTTCAGAACATTCCGCCGTAATGCGTTGTTTCATTCTGGTGTAGTCTAAACAAACGGGTAAAAGGACAGTGGCCTACAATGGAGTACTGCACCAGACTGTACAACATGCGTAACTCATAAAAAGTTGTAGGTGCACACGCTATCAAAATTGTCAGAAAAGTACGATTAATGTTGCGTTTGAAAGAAGAATGCATGGGCCTATGTTGTGTAACATTTAAAATATTTTGCTACAACGTACTTATTTAGAAATTTAATAATCACTTAAAAAGCGTATATTATAAATTAAAATTTCAGTTTATTTCCATTCTTTATGCTTTATAAAAGTCCCCACCATCTTGAATTTATAAATGTTTTACCGTTAGTTCTATTTCAAAAATGTTCAATGTGATATTTTGCACATTGCAGCATAAATAATAGCTTTTCGAGTTTTATCAAATGATTAAAGCTGCATTGTGTTTATTAATTTTGACTCGTGACTGCCGGCAGGAACTGATGCTAGTAGCATTAGTCAAGAAGTACAGATAAAAAAAACTGCCATGCAGGTTGTTGCAAAAATTTAGTAAATCCAAAATGGCTGAGGCCGACGCCCTTAAGAAAATGGCATACTTGCCATCGGGTATTATTTTTATAACTTACTGATAAAGCTTTACTGTTAAAATTCACACCTTATTATAACACGCACAACTACCTCATAGAATTCCCGAAGCCAGTATGGACTGATTTTAGTCTGTATTTTTTAATGTGAGACTGAAAAATAATAAATAATTATTTAATATTGACTAATACAGATACAACAAAAACAATACGGGCAAATTATTGTGGACTTAAACCATTGAGTAGATGTATTCAAGATGGAGGGCATGTTGCACATGAATAGTATTTATGGTCGGAACTGTACTCCACAAGAAATTGCTGCCCGGTGTTCCGAGCATCCTCCTTGTTAATGCTGACATCAAAGAACACAGTACGCTTTTCATTGGTTCCGAAAAGCACGCGCAACACAAGTACAGTCACACCAAAATATAACACAATTGCAATATTTGAGCTTGAAAGTAATTCGGGACTCAAAGGGTATCTGTTAGGGCAACCTATACTCTGGCAAGGCTTCGTTTTCAAATATTTGATCTCAGTAGAAAATTGCCGTGAAACAAAAATAAATCCAAGATGGAAGGGAAACTACTCCTTAACCCGTTCGATCAAACATTAATTTCTGAGTTCAAGTGTTGCAATCACGTATTTTTTTTTGGTATGCGCTGCACTAGTGTTCAGCACTTGCCTTGCAACCAATGAACAACGTGCTGCTGCGTGCTCGATGAAATTGGCATTGACCATTCATGTCAAAGAGGCGTAGAAAATTCCGCAAATCAGATGAGTCACAGTGTATACTTGGCACTGATGCCTTGCTGTGTACAGCATTTGCCATAAATATCATTCATGAGCAACGTATCCACAGCCGCGGCGACTGAACGGGTTACGGGTCCTCACTAGCTGTCATATGGGCCTCATTGAAAGCAGTTGCGTCTATTACAATTTTCACACAACAATGGAATATTAGAATGTACATATTTTCCAGAACAGAAACGACAGTCGATATTTTGTTGCCCATTCGTAAAGTCAGCAAAAATCGCTGTAAGTAGCCCACGTTTTGGGATGTAAAACAGCGTTTTAAAATATAAGGGACAAATGTGTATATTTTCTAAACAGATTGCTGTATTAAAACTCTTTAGTTCCTGCTTAAAATTCTGAGGAAGCAAAACGCCCGGGAAGCTCGTTTATGCTACTTTCTATTGCCGTCGTATTGCTTCCCTACAACCGGGTGTAACCTTGACACTTTTAAAAATTTTTACTAGGGAGTCTCCTTAAAGGCGTTGGATATCAAAAAATTCATTATTTTATATTTGTACCAAACAGTGTTCAACTTGTACACCTGGCATGTATGCCATCTTCCTAGAATAAAAATAATTTAACACTTTTTAAAATATATAATCCAAAATTTTTCTGTTTACTTACAGCCATAATAACAAATACTAAAAAGTTGTACAAATGAAAAAATTTACAATTAAAACTAATGCCATGGGTGACCACGTGGCATATGTAATATGTAGTCACCGAATAACAGGTCGTACATATAAAAAAAATTAAATATTTAAAAAAGGTTTTCATATTTTTAACACTTTTTTTTAATGCGTGAACAGTTATTTGGTGATTGCATATATGTCAAGCGGTATCCCACATCATTAGTTTATGTTGTAATTTTTTTCATTACATCTTAGTTAGTATTTGTTATTATGACTGCAGCAAAACAGAACATGTTTGGATTTCACGCAGAATTATTCAAAAGATACGAAGTGTGTAATTTTTTATTCGATGAAAACGGCATCACATACAATGAGCACAAGTTGAACAATGTTTGGTACAAATATAAAATAATTAATTTTTTGGTATCCTACACCCCTAAAAGTTAGTAAGTAGTCCAGGTATATTTTCTGTAGATTGGTTTTTTGGGCGTTGACGTTTATCTCGGCAAATAACTTTTTGCCAGAAAAGATTAAAAACCCATTATCTAAGGACTGTACATTTTCGTTTTTACGTTCTTACCATAGTAAGAGTATTCAAAGAGAATAAAATCGTGAAAATTGTAGAAAAAAAAATTCAATTTTTAGAGCTTGCTTGAGCAGTTTCCCTGAGAGGTAAGAGAAAAGTAAAACGGTAGAGTAGTGGTTTAATCTATGGGCTTTCATCGCGTGTGATAAAATCCCACTGTTTGCGCAGGAAAGCGTAACAGCTGAAGCACTGCACGCAGGTTCAGCGCCTTGTGCGTAGGGGCGACGGGGCGCCGGGCACGCGTGTGATTGTCGCCCGTATCGCTGCGCATCGAATGCGAACATCGGGCCCACGTACTCTCTGGCCGAGAAGGAGCGGGCGGCGTGGCAGGACGGCGGACTCTGCGGCGTCCTGTGGAGATTGCAGCGCGCGCTGCAACCGACGTCGACCTTTTTCGCAACGGGAAGTAGTTTTGCCGAGAGATCCGGAGAGGCGGGCTTGTTGGTCAACGAGCACCGCCGCCGGCTAAACTTGAAACACCATACTTGACACACATTCTCTCTCCGCCTCCCTGCTAGAAATACCTGCGTCGTGGAGCGGCAAGGTTTCGTGTGACAATACTGCGACGATCACGCAGATACTACAGTGGCGTGTGGTGGAGTGCTGCGAGGTAAGCCGGTGCTTGCTCGGTGCTGTACGCACTCTCGGCACGCGCGGCAGGAACCAGTAACCGGAGTGGAGCCGGGAGAAACTGAACATACTTGCGGCCACTCACGAGAGAGCGGCGAGGCACTTGTTACACACGTGCTGTGACATTAACTGCACTACTGCGTTCAAGTGGCCGATGTGTTAACTAGCAAACGATTAGGTACAGCACCGAGCAAAACACAGCAGCTTACGTTGCAACACTTCACCACACGTCGCTGATCCTNAGCAAACGATTAGGTACAGCACCGAGCAAAACACAGCAGCTTACGTTGCAACACTTCACCACACGTCGCTGATCCTTCCTATCCTACCCCATCACGCTATTGTCACTGCGTTCAAACCACTGCGTAGTCAGCGGCGAATGGAGAGTAGAGAGATTAGGGCGGCTCTTTAGGGTGGGTTTACGATTAAATACCGAAGGATTAAGACGTCTTATACTTATGACTCGTTAAGTACACGGGAAATTAAGTTTTGCAGTTTACGATTTTTCGAGCAACTACTGAAANGTCTTATACTTATGACTCGTTAAGTACACGGGAAATTAAGTTTTGCAGTTTACGATTTTTCGAGCAACTACTGAATCAGGCCAATCAAAATCCTAGCAAACCAAAGCAGTTATTATTATAACGTCGAAAAATGGAAAAGGGTGAATATTATTTACATATATATAATTATTTGTTATTACAGCTTGTGTTCAATTTGAAANTCGAAAAATGGAAAAGGGTGAATATTATTTACATATATATAATTATTTGTTATTACAGCTTGTGTTCAATTTGAAAAAAAAAACTCGGGATATCTTATAAAAGGGAATACTGATGGCAGCATTGGGCAGTTAGGTTAATAAATATAATAGTCTTATAAACTAAATATAGTAACCTCTTTCAAGAACTAAAATATGAGGAACTGTTCTCTAAACACACGAGAATACTGTTCGCCGATTTAATAATTAATTGAATACAATTTCACGAAACCACATAACCTAAACCCAATATGTAAATACAGTTTCCCGCCAACAACTGTAACTAGTAGTATGATTTGGTAGGTCCGAGTGCACATGGCATATGGCAGTGGATTTACGGATCGAGAAGTGGCATTTGGCAGAGGGGGCCGCCATCTTGACCTCCACTCAGCAGGTACTTCATGCTCTGTCATTTCATGCCGCCATATTGTTTCAAGAATGTGCATAATTGCAACCATCTTGGGAGCCAATATGTCGCGATCTTAGATGTCACCTCATGCTCTATCATTACACACATGGACTAGCCGCCATCATGAATCCCGGATTTTTGCATGTGGGGATCGTCCTGGATTATGAAGCTGATCGGCGAGTTTTCTCGGGATCTCCCATTTCCCCCACGCTTTAGTTCCCACGCTGCACCAGTAGAATTATTATCTTCATCCAGGGACAACATATTTTAAATGGAACAAAACTGGCACCCGGCACAGGTGCCAGGTGCTGGCCAGTCGTCATGTTGTGATGTCACCCAACCGTCATCTTGGATGTCGATGACATTAAACTCGACCTTGACACTTGACTTGACCCCATGCCCATAACCTTGGATGTTGAACCCAAAAAAATCCAAAAATCCCAAAAAATTATAGAAACTTAAAAAAAGTATTAAAAATATATTTAAAAAATATATTTAAAAGAACGTACATTTCCAGAGGTTCCTCCACTACCACCCTTGGCAGTTTTTTTTATTCGTTATTTAATCAGTCAATTACTCGTATTCGCTCAACCCCTTCCACACCATGCCATATCTACTGTCAACTGTCCATCGTTCGGGTTCGCCAGCATTTGGAATTATTGTTCTACCACCATCACAAGTTCCATATTTTCTTCGTACGAGACAACCTCCATCTTCATCTTTGTGAAGACGCAGCTTGAGGCTACTTTGCCCAAATTTCGTTATGCTGTAATTCATTCTCGACAGTCGGCGATGAATTCATCGAGTCCACACCTGTACCTCCCATTATATAGGGGCCAGTCCTTAACGATCGTCAAAAACCCATATTTCTCTTTCCAGCACAAGGCACACAGACTCTTAAAATCTGATATCGTCATGTCAGTATTGACGTGATCATCGTAAACATGCCGCTAATTTACATTGGCCATGCTATACAGCACCAACATGTTTGCGTTGTTGCAGAACAGCTTTTTGGGTATGCGAGAATAAGTGGCCGAGGTACACACAGTCCACTTTCGTGTGTCGTCCCATTCTAAAGTATTCTTGAATACAAGTTCGTTTCTCACAGTCAATGTCATCGAATACAAATATCGAGTTTGCCAATGATTCGTTCGCAGGCACCACATTCTCGTTTTCGCTGCAGGGGAAATAACCCACTGCTTCCACGGCCTGCAGTACTCGTGCCAATCGCTGGTATTTTGGTTACTGGAGCGATTTCGAATATAGGTAAACGTTCTGGAACCGAAGGCCATTCGGTTCTTCCAGCAGGTTCAGTAGAATGCATGTTTTCCCACAGTTTGATGGGTCTGTGATGATGCAGCATACTGTATTCTGAAATAGTCTTCCATGTCGCGATTCGTGGGAAATATATTCATCTTCATCATGAATGCATATGGGTAGAGTAACATGTTGCTTGACAATATGTATGTTACCACTACTATCTTGCGTGTGTGGTGCTGATTGTGGTGCATGTGGTGCTGATTGTAGTGCATGTGGTGCTGATTGTAGTGCATGTGGTGCTGATTGTAGTGCATGCTGTGCTAATTGTGGTGAATGTGGTGCTGATTGTGGTGCATGTGGTGCTGATTGTGGTGCTAACTGCAGTGCATGTAGTGCTGATTGTGGTGCGTGTGGAGCTGATTGTGGTTGCATAGAATCAGTGCTGCAAATTTTATAATGTCTCTTTAAAGCATCCCTCCGGGTAAACTGATGTTGACAAAGTTTGCATTGAATTGACATTTTTGAAGATTTCATCTTGCAGGTCATTATGTTGCACGGGGCCTCAGCCATAAGCGCAAGGTTATTTACAACTTTTCTGGAGCCCTGCTAAAGTTCTACTTCCAGGATATTCCTGCGCCCATGCAAACAAAACTTAATCGAATCAAAAAATTATATCAAAGCGACTACGCACCGCATTCGTGCGCACTCAATACAACAATGTTTTTCATAAGAACTATTCCTTAATATTACCAACACATATATTTTCTCCCTGTTTTTATGCATATGTATTATAAATTTAATACTACAATTCATAAAAAGATATAAGTTAAATTTGGATTTATCGAATGCGTTACTTTTATGGTACCAAAAATGTGAAACGCTTGTGATACATGAGGTATTCAAGAAACAACAAAGCACATGCATGGGGTGATTTTCCGAAGGTTTGCTAAGTGTGAAGAAATCGCGAATAGACTACAGAACATGCCTATAGGTACTATCGGCATACGTGAAGGCGGTATCACTATCACGGCTACGTGAGGCATCCTTGGCTGCGCCCTTCGTGGAACTGTGACTGCGATGCTCGTCAGGTGCGAGTAGTTCTCTTGTTCGGGAGCCGGGTCTTTGTTTGCAGCCACTTCCTGTCTGCATTAATGCAGCCTTGCCGGCCATACTAATTCGCCTCGCTCTCTCTCTCTCTCTCTCTCTCTCTCTCTCTCTCTCTCTCTCAGCACCTCGGACATGCTCCTTCCCACGGCCTCATAGACAGCAAAACATTCTCCGACCGTCGCCTCAAAAAAAAAATTCGGTTGATCTGAACCTTATACTGAACATAGGGCATGGTCCATTCACGGATACTTCCAACATTTCTAAATTCCTGTTCAAGTTCTGCTTACAGGATATTCATCCGCTTCATGCAAACTAAATTTAACAGTCTAGAGAATTACACCAAAGGGACAGCGCACCGCATTCGTGCGCACTTAGTTTAATATATTTTCCATAAGAACTATTTTTTACTAGGCATTACCAAAACACTGACTTTCTCACTGTTTTAATTCACATTAAATATAAATAAAATATTAAAATTTATAGACAAAATATAACTAAAAGTTTAATTTAATCAGAGATTTGCTACTTTTCGTTAAGAGATTTATAAAACTCTTGTAATAAGTGGCATATTTAGGAAATAACCAAACACGTCATACATGTGGTAATTTATTTAAAATGTTTGTTTCAAAAAGTGTAAAGAAACCGCGAATAAACTATAGACTGATTTTTTCGTCTTCTCCGCACGTCCGCAAACCACAGAGCAATTGAGTGGCACCTTCCCCGCCATATCGGATTGTTAGTTTTTCCAGGTTGTTAATGTTATAAAAAAAAAAAATTCCGAAAGTACTGTATAATTATAGTAGAACCGCCAGTTCTGGACTGTTTCCGTTGCAGATACGCAAGCCTAACCTCTGAAACACATTAAAATGATGTAAAGCTAGGATATAAAAATAAATTTTTTTATCAGCTGCAGCAAGCTTTAGATGTAGGGAAAATTAATTTTCTGCATGCCACAGACGTTATGATTAAATTAGATTGTTCGTCTAGCTTAACAGGGAGGTCTTATTTGCTTTTAATTCAACATAAAGATGTTTTGTAGTCTGTCGCTGATAATTGTTACTTTTCTTTGGCATCTAATGGATACTGTGCCTTTACCATAGTACCATCATTAATTATCCTGGATTGGTTGTTGGTTGCCAAGTTGCTTGTTTGCGGGCACTTTTAACCATTCCGCTTGATTTTAATGAAAGACATGCCTGTTCACACTGTATTAAATATATGGATTATATTCATACTTTAACATATGGAAGTAGTGGTGCATTGCAGGACAGGAGATGGGTCAATCAGAACTTCATGACTCAGATTGTCGAGCTCAGCGACAGTGAAATATTACAACTTAAGCATGAAGGTGAGTTTGTTTTTTAGACCCCTTGCATTTTCCCAATACACTCGCGTAACTAAAATGTCAGAATATGTACAGAAACGTTAACTTAATGAATATGTAGTGACACATATGATAATTGAAAGTTCACACACTAATACATTAAATGCAGTGTTTTCAGGGCTCTTTAACTTTCAACGCCGGCTCTCTAATTGTGTTTTCGTAGACCACCGTTAAATGTATCTTACATCGTTCACTCACATAACTTTATAATGTTAATGCCAATAGTATAATTATACGAATAATTAGACTGCGCTTCGTGCAACTTCGTCGCGTGGTGTCCATGCCCCTACCTTCTGCTTCTAATAGAAGAAATATCAAAGAAAATATAATACTACAGTTGAAATAAGTCCATTATCCATTACTTTGGCTGAGGAAAAACATGCCCTTTTCGATAGTACTTTCGATAAACTTTGCATGTTGAAGTCACTGGATTCAGAGAGAATGATGAAAGTTTTGCATAGCACAGTAAATGCAACATTGCAAATCTGAACAAAAAAAAAGTGTTTACTCTGTATTGTGGACACACTGCCGTATTCTATAAAAAAAAATATTATTGCCTTGCATGATACTGTATATGAAACTGAATGTTTTTACATGGTTGCCATGCGTTTGGAAAACCTGGGAAACTGGAAAATGTCAGGGAATCTGAAAACTGCCAAGAAAATTAGAGAAATGTGTGGGAATTTTGAACACAGTAGTTAAATGTCAGGGACTTACGTGATGTGCAAGCTATATGTGGCTGTTCCGTCATTACATTATGTTGTTTCCTGATGCACCATCAGTTTTTGCTTTACTTACTTTGGTATAGTCCATTCATGGTTACTTCCAACTTTTCTGAAACCCTGTTAAAGTTCTACTTGAAGGATATTAACTCACCCCCTCTCTAGCACTCCTCTTAGGGCCCATCGCTCCCGCAACGCTGCGCTGCATCCGACGCAGATAACGTCCCGTAGGCTGCCTCTATTCCTCCGCCTATTGCAAAAAAAGCTGAACTAAGTTTGGAAAATTGCACCAAAGGGACAACGCGCTGCATTCGTGCGCATTGCGTGAAATAACATTTTGTATAAGAACTACGTATAGCTAGGCATTACCATTGAGTAAAGATGTACACTAGAGCGGCCATGGGATAGGGTAAAGTCTGACCAGTTTGTTGTGTTAGTTCTTGGGATAATTCAGAGGAGCGCTAGTGTTCTCGACTGGGATCAGCAGGCAGCCGTCAGAATACCTCGCCACCCGTGCGGTGTTGCCAGTTCCGCAGTCGGCAAAAGCAGGTATTCGCCCTGGCCTCGGCTCACCCACGTGTAAGTTCTTTTTTTGCTAAAGGCGAGTCTGTCACACGCGAGTTATCAGCTTTCGTTACCCAACTCATGGTTTACTAGTGGCGACCATGGCATGTGTTTCGTTTCTGTCGTAGAATTCTGTGTTTGCTGAAATTTGCAGCGATATCAACTACTATTTGGTTTCGTTTACCTCTGCGAAAATGAATTATCACAAATGTATAATGGTCATTGTTTTTCACTCTAATTTATTATTTTACTATAGATTAAGTGTTTATGATAAAATACGAGTACTGTTAGCACTTGCAATTACAAATTTGACATTAATCATTAATTATATCATACATTATAGTAGCGTTTTCATTCCGTTCTAATGTGAAAGGAAATTGATAGGAAATGATTGTTCACTAGTCGAGAAATATATGTTAGACGCACGAAGGTCTAGAATGTGACTCAGTGTTTACAGTTTGGGGTTGTGATATTCTACAAATTTGACTGTCGTACAAATAATCAGTACGTTAAATTTGTCGATTCACGTGTCATTAAGGCTGTGTCCGAACCTAGGAATGCACATATGTATATAAGCATACTCCACTCGGCTTGATACTTGATACATTCCGACAGGCTTACTTCTTTGCATCCGTTACAGGAACTTGCCTGCTGATAAAACACTGAACAAGCATTTTGACGGAAAACAATTACTGAATATGTGCTGGAACGTAAGCGCACAGATTAAAAATTTTCAAACCATTAGGAGCTGTAGCTGAAAAGCGCATGACAATGAAAGTGTTGCTATTAATCAATCATGGACATTTTTTCAAGAAAGAAATGAATAAGTATTTGACGCAGTAAACGCAGTTATCTATAATGTGTTATTAAAACAGGTAAAAACTAGAGGTAGCCTAAATTTTATTTTTAGAAATAATGGTATGATTAAAAATACATTTTTGAATTTTGATAAAACTTTTACACTTAAAATATTGGCAGTGTTCTCAGTGCCCTGCATATGAACTGTAAATTCATTACCATGCCCGCTTTATAACAAATCACGAAGAAAACAGGCTCTGTTTATCCCGGCTCTTCTAGATATTAAAAGTTAAAGATTATATATACATCGTTAAAAACTTTTATCAGTGGCTTTTTTTTTTAAAGTTAATGCCTCCATACCACACTTCATAAAACGAAATATTAGGAATACCAATTATGAACTACGTTTAATCGCTTTTCAAAATAGTAGTCTTATGGGCTGTAAGGGCGCGAGACGTACACACATTTGTTTCCCCATGTACGTCCTTATGTCATTTCCCGAGACATGTGCAACATGTATGTACTTAGACGAATGCGAACGCTGTATGAGTGTGCATCTCATTAAGCAGAAAACCTTCTGCATACTGCGGGAAAAGCGACATCTCTGTAAGCCAACTATGCTTATAAATGAGCGTAGGGCATACTTGACCCTGCAGTCATTTTGGTTGTCGGGAGTGATGCATATGTTGTGAATTTGGTAGCTGTATCTTAAACGGTTCGGAAAGTATGATCAGCTATTCTTATAGGTGAATTTAGGGTCTACTTGACCCTGCGGTCCTTTTCCTTGCCGGGGGCAATGCATAAGTTATGAATCTGGTGACTATATCTTAAATTATTGGGAAATTCTAGGGCGTCACAAGTGCTCACTCGTTACCGTGAACAAGCCTATGATCAGTACGCCGCGAGCGATCGGGCGGAGCAGGCGCAGGGGTTCCGGCCGGTGCCCCCGGTCAGGTTCATGCGCCGTCGACGATCCTCCGTCCCCGTCCTCAGGCTCCTGTGGTGGCGAAGGCAGACGGCCGGCCGCGCCTGGTTAGCGACCTCCCGTGCTTGTCGGCCGAGCAGCCCGCCTTCCTCCTGCGAGCCTGCAATCTTCGGGGAGTGGAGACTCAATCGCGCCACTCCCCTCACCCGCGTGGCGTGCAAGCATCGCTCTGGTCAGGCCAGCGTCTATCACTTCAAGCTAACCCTTTCAGGCCTACTTTATAATGTACGGTTTCAGGTGTCGCAAGTCGAGTCGACGCTGCACTTGTTTCGTTGTCACAGCCGATGAGATGTAGGCTGTATGTTCGGTTACAGTTATGTGAACCAGTTGTGACCTAGACCAGTGAGACGGTTAAGCGAATCGGGCACCCACAGTTACGATCATTGGTCATCGAGCTTCGCTGTGTGCAGTACAGACCAAAAATTACGTACACAAACGTAATGCACACAATTGTGTACAATGGGTCCCGAACGGGATAAAGAAGAAGTCCGCCCCCTCTCTACTAGTCTTTCTTTCCCACTAATGAAGAGCATGGTTCCAACCTCTCTGCTTCCTGTAGAATTTCTATTAATGTATGCAACAACTGTGAATTATTTCCTATCGAAAGTGTTTTTACGGTGTCTATGCCGGGTTTTTCCCTTTATCTTCTCAGTTATAGGTTAACTATAGGTACACTTAGGGAGGTAAACATCTCCCCAATCGCGGCCATGGCTGCCCAATCCCTCTCTGCCGCGATGCATACCTTCTTGCATGAATTCCTTCCCTTGTAGGCGTAGGGGGCTTAGCCCTGAGACGCACTCTCACACTAAGACCCTACTCTCTTGTCTCGTGTAACTTGGCAACATTTTGACATTTAGACTAAAATAGCGCCAATGTTTACTTTTGGTTTATGTATCCTTTCGCCATTAGCTGGTGCATCAAGTGGCGGCTGTATATTTATTTTATTAACGCGCTGTCATCTAATCCACTTTCCATTGTAATGATAAACATATCTTAAGGTATTTATAGACTGATATCTGTCTTAAAAATTCGTATATTATAAAAGTAAAAATAGGAGACCTTGCAAAAAAAAATGGAATATTTGTTAACTCGTTTATTATTTATTACAGACAACGAATTTGGGTTCACATTTGCAGGACTGTAATTGTAGTTCTTATCACACTTTGGACGTTACAGCTGATATGTTAAGACTGGAAATATTAGTAATTTGGGGAACTTGCTTGACAACGAACTTTTCATTCACCAAAAGACAACTTACCAACGACTTTAACAAAGCAGTTATTCTGCTATTACTGATACTAAACGGTTCGATTTAGAAATATGTGGCGTGGAACAACGTAAGAATAGCTTCAAAACCACCCACGCGCATCCCACTTTCTTAGTTTTATTAATACAGAATAGCAACAACACGAAAACAACAAAAATATGGGTTTGCGGGAGAACTTGGCATGTAATGGACATTAGCGTAACGAAAACGATTACCGGCCACATAGAAATTACTAGTAATGACAAACACTGTACACGGAAGTACAAATGTTACTTAAATATTACAGAGCTCGTGGACAAATAAAACTATTGGTATCTGTTCGTAAATTTATTTTACACCAGAAAATTATATTTTTTTGTGGTTGGTTCGGTAGGTAGTTAACAGATGGCGTAGCAAGGCGCGTTGTAAGCCGAGTGTTCCTCAACAGGTAGTAGCGCGTTGACCTGCTCTTGATTCCGTCTTTGAAAAAGTTCACTTTTCTCCTGTTACTAGCTAAAAACGACAAGAGTTTGAAATATATTTCGTCAAATTATTTGAAAAAATTATCCAACCATACCCTGCGATATATCTGTAGGCATTTGGAATTAATATGAAACATGTATGGAAGGTGTGGAGAGTGGGGGTACGACGTAAAAAAAATTACTATGTTTGAAGTCGCATTTCATTTGAATATGGACAGTTTCATTTTGAACCCTTTTACATTTCTACTTTAGCACTAAGTTTAGTTTGAAACACTAATAACATCAGGTTTGTGATCACGTAAAATAAAATGTATTAATTCATCTAGGAACTCGTTCTTCTCCGCGTATTTTATGCTTATCTGATGTGCGCCGGCAGTGCAGTCAGAATAGCCAACGTAATATTAATTGTAATACGTTTATTCATCAGTTGATACGGGATTTTTTTTAATGGCACATTGTTTATTTCGAATACGTTGAGTTGCCACTCACTGACTGTCACAATCTTGCCAAGTTATGAGACAGAAAGTGCCTCGGGCTCACACTTAACACTTAGCAATAGGGTAGGTTAGGAAAAAAAAATTGCGCCCGCGCTGAAGCAAAAACAAATTGTTATAGTTAGGCATGGTTTACAATAGCCCGTCGTGTCCGTCCGTCATCCATCCGTCCGTCATACGTTCGTCCGTTTCCCAGCCCAGCGATTTACAACCAAACTTCGTACGTCCGTCGTAAGTTTATTGCGGCAAACTAATATAAACAAAACTGTTAAGAAATATGAAAAAAAATTTCCATTATAAGTGAAAATTATTGGCGTAATTGTGTGCGTATAAATACACAAAACGCAAGTACACATAAATAACGGAAATTAGTGGTAGTTAAATAACATTTGTTTAATAACATAAGAATAATTTTATTATATTTGCTATTGAACAGAAGGAACTCGTGTTCCCGGTGTGATTATCGACATTTCTTCAGAAAAATGTAACGTCATTGCATACATAAACAAACGTATGAAAACAAAAAAACCAGCAAAACAAAACTTGGAATGAACGGGTAACAAAAAATAACAGTTTTGAAGGCTGTAATTTCATCCGTCCGTCCGTAGAAAGTTAAAGCTTGCCAAGGTTTTGATGGACGGAATAATAGGATTAACGGACACCTCTGATTGGCTACTAGTGACGTGATTGACTGACGACGCGACGAGTTGTTGTAAATCCTGCCTTGGTGCCAGTGATTTTTCACGAAAAAAATCGGAGCACACAGTAGACTTCAATACCATACATACGCCTCAGCTGTAGTCATACTTCCATTGGTCACTCGTGTCGTTTCCGCATTTGACCGAGCCACTCGGGATCACGTAACTCCGACATGGAATCTCCGTGCTTCGTGCGTAAAAAGTCAACACGAACGAGAACATATTTCAGCCAATAAAAAAAGCTGAACGACCCTACAGTGCTTTGGTGTATCTTGTGTCGAAATCTTTTCGCGAAATATCACTGCCTTTAGTTATGGTCTATTCGCGGTTTCTTCACACTTTTTGAATAAAGCCTTTGAAAAACTATCCCATGTATGACATATGACATGTTTGGTTATTTTATAATTATGTAACGTAGGACAAGGATTTTCTACTTCTGTTAATACTAAAATATCTTATTTTCTTTCAATTAAACTTGTACTTACATTTTATCTATCAATTATAATATTTAATTCATAATTAATTTAAATAAAACAGGGAGAAAATTGGTGCGTTCGTAAAGCCTAGTAATAAATAGTTCTCATGCAAAATGTTATTTCACTGAGTGCGCACGATTGCGGTGCGTTGTCGCTTTGGTGTCCTAATTTTCTAGACTTCGTTAAGGTTTGTTTGCATGGGGCGGAGGAATATCCTGAAAGTAGAACATTAGCAGGGCTTCAGAAAAGTACCTTGGATGTACTGTAGTGGTTACAATAACTATTTGGTTGATGCATTCGAAGGTAAAATTTTGAACCTGCTAAAACAGATTGCGGTGCAGAGTAACACGTAGAGTGAGAATACTAAAGAAATTTAGTGCTAACTATCGTATCAGTTTTTTGAATTTAAAAAATGTATTGGCTGCTGCCAGATATGTAGTATTACAATCAATTAATTCGTGTTCGACGTGATAGTAGGTTCCCTATACTTGAGACCCCAGTCCACGAACATGTTGGAAGTCACCGTGCTGTGTGGCTGTCTACACTCAAGGCGTCGGTCTACAAACTTACTGACTGTGGTACGTAGTATTTAAGTGGTAGCAAGCATTCATGCCATCCAGAGTAAAGGGTCGTCTACAATCAAAAATCGCATACAATAACGTAGTATAGCTGGCATAAAACACAGCGTAAGAAAATCTGCTGTCTACAAACGGCGTAACGAAAAATCAGAGTAAAGCACGTCGATTGGAAATAACTTTTGGACGCAAGGGAGTTATGGTGTTCGTGAGTTGGCCACTCTGGTTTTTAATGTTTTGGTTAACGAATGTCCGTGATAGGATGGACGCATAACCTCTACGTTTGTTTTCCGAATCGCGTCATGAATATGAATTGGAATTGGCCGATTTGTTCACGTATATTCACAGTTTGTAACGTACTGTTTTTGTATACGTGGCTGCTTTTATAGAGTAATTCATTTCGCCACTGTTTGAATGAAAACATATCTCGTCGACACGGAAGGCGATTCCAGAAACAGGGGGGGGGG
>NQII01000503.1:438068-457437 GCA_002778355.1 Clitarchus hookeri
GGGGGGGGGGGGCCCTTTGTATGCGGCAACACATATATTTAAAGTTATGGCGGGAACAATATTTTTCATGTCTACATCTTTTCTCGATGGTTTGTTACGCACCGAGGTAAATCCCTGACGTCTTGCATTCTGATTGACCGCCGAATTCAAGTTTGGAGACGTCCGTGATGCACGCTTCATTTTAGAACCCCAAAGAGAGGTGTAATTGTGTGGGGTGCAATTTCCTACGATTCCTGCACCCCACGCGTGGTGGTTGAAGAAACCCTGACGGCGTGGCGATACGTCCATGAAATCCCCATCCTGGTGCTGCTTGACAACCCCATTTTCCATCAGGATAATGCCCGGCTTCACACAGCACAGGTATCTCTGGCCTGCCTTCGTAATGTCAACAATCTTCCTTGGCCAGCAAGGTCCCCAGACCTCACGCCCATCGAGAACGTTTGGGACCATATTGGACGGCAACTTCGGCCAGCGGCAACTACGACGAATTTGGAGGGTCAGTTGCGTTCGCTGTGGCAGGATTTTCCTCAGGAGAACATCCGACGTCTGCATGCCTCCATGCCTGACCATATCGCCACCTGTCTTCGTGCTATGGGTGGTCTAACACCATACTAAGTGCATCCTGCAAGTGTTGATCCCCTGATATACATACTTAGTGTGGTACAATATATATATTTTTTGTGTATCTATACATACAATCATGTCCTCTGCATGTTACCCTCTTACGCTCCCTGCAATGGCACGTTCAGGGTGATAATTTTTTTTTGTAAATTAGGGTTTATGACAGTATACTCTAAGAAGGTCTTTTAAAAGTGCTCAATTAACCAGTAGATCCTACGCAGGGCTTTCAGAACTGATCAGTTAACCGTGGACGGTATTGCCAGTAGCCAATGAAATCACGATTTGCGTTCATGTTAGGTAGAAGGCAACGAAGTCTAGAAAGTTACCAAATATTAATGTGAAATTTTAAGGTCGGTAATAACAAAAAACATGGCACGTTCCTCAGCCAGGTTGCCGCTCGCGGCACGTACGTGCCATGGAGAAGGTGGGCGGGAAGGAAGGAGGGGTATAATAGCCGACATTTAAACTAAGGCACGTGGATGGCGACATCGGCAGCGGGGAGCCCCAGGGAGGAACCGGTCCGGCGAACGAGAGCAGCGGCCACAGTCGTAGCGCCATCCTACATACTTGACATGTAGAAATCGTCCAATTATCTCGAGCAACGGGGACGCCGGGGGCTCGGCCACGTCGTGTAGCTATCCGGCGGGATCCACTTCTGTGGCCATCCCCGCCGCCGACTTACTGCTCCGGCACACTAACCTATATCTATACTCCGTTCACGGTTATCATCTATTCGTGGTTTCTCCACACTTTTCGAATCACGCCGTGTATGACGTGTTTGGTTGTTTCCTAAATATGCCACGTGTCATAAGCGTTTTGTACCTGTTTTGATCCATTCAGACCCAGCGTACATAATCGCATATATTACGCACATGTAGGTAATTTCTGTTCTGTACTTCGCACTGCGAAACTCAATGACCAATGATCTTGCCTAGGGATGAATGATTCGCAAACCGTCTTTCTGGTCTACGTCGTAATTGGTTCATACAACTGTAGCCGAACATACAGCCTACAGCTCATTGGCTCTGACAACGAAACAAGCGTTGTGTCGACTTAATTACAGTACGCACCATAATTTTAAACCGTAAATTAAGATGGGTCTGAAAGGGTTGCTATTAAAGAACCTTATTTTTGGCTCAATTAAAATTTTATTCATATTTTAATTATAAATTATAATACTTTATTAATAATAAGTACGAATTAAAACAGTGAGAATATAGGTGTGTCGGTAATGCCTAATAATAAATAGTTCTTATGTAAAATATGATTACACTGAGTGCGCACGAATGCGGTGCATTGTCCCTTTGGTGTGATTTGTATAGTGTCGGATAAGCTTTGTTTACATGAGGCGGAGGAATATCCTGGAAGTAGAACTTTAACAAGGCTTCAGAAAAGTTGGAAGTAACCGTGATCGGACTATACCCACAACTTTTCTGAAGCTCTGCCAAAGTTATACTTTCAGGATATTCTTCCGTTTCATCCAAACTAAGGCTGTGTTCGATTTCAGTGGAATGTGCCCTTGATCACGTACACTTGATCTCTTCCCTGTCACGAGCCCTTGTTCCCTTCATGGAAAATATTCTTTAGTGAATTTGGACGCCTTGTTCGTTTCCACCTCGAGTTTTACTCTGTCGAATTTCACTATATGCGAGTTTCATTGTCTTTGTGACGTTAGCCAGTGTTTTCCTAGACTGCGTGGAGTTGAGTACACAAAACAAACACAAACAAATGAAATATTTCAAACAGTTGCATATCGGAAAACGATCTAGAGCTCGAGAAGTGCAAGTTGCTCGTACCCATGGTGGAATGGAACATTCTCGGGTGCATAATGTGCCATTGCTGTGAATTTGGACAGTAAAAATGTGACGTCACATCCGGGATGTACTTTTCAAGTGCACGAAGCCAGGTAAGGGCCCTTGGCTGGTGAATTAGAACACGGCCTAAGTCTAGAAAGTTATACCAAAGGGACAACGTACCGCATTCATGGGCGCTCAGCTTAATAATATTTTGCAAGAGAACTATTTATTACTAGGCATTATCAACACACTTATTTTTTTAGTGATTTTATTAATATTACTTATACATGAAATATTGTAACATATATAAAACATCAGTAAAAGTTCCATTTAGCCAAAAACAAGATTTTATTAATTTAGTATCTGTATAAAACGCTAGTGGTATGTGACATATTTGGGAAACAGCGAAGCACGTCTTACGTAGGGTGATATTTCAGAGGTTTGATTCAAAAAGTGTGAAAATACTGTGAATAGACTTTACATTTGGGTCTAGTCTGCTAGGACACCTGCCTAAGGGTACGACCAGGGTGCAGGCCGATTCCGAGTCAGATTCCGATCCCAACAATCGGCGTCTGTTATGCTTGCATTAGACTAGCTGATAGTGGCCGAAGTGGAGGCGAGTCACTCGGAATGGAAATGGTCGCAGTCATGAGTAGATAGATTATGGGACTTCTGGGGCAGTGGCATCTGGCAGAGGACTAGAGGCAGGCCACCATCTTGGATGACTTTCACTTTGACCTTCATCCGCCATCTTGAATTGCGTTACAGCCGCCATATTGGGAGCCAGTATGCCTTCATCTTGGATTGCGCCGCGGTCGCCATCTTGGAATCCAGTACGCCGCTATATTGGATGTAACTTCATGCTCTATCATTCCACATCGCCATCTTGTTTCTAGAATTTTACATTTTCCTGCTCTACCTTTACACCTTGGTACCCCCTGCTCTGTATTTCATTCTCGCCTATTTTTCTCTCCAACCAGATATAGTCTGATGTTAGATGACATCTTATATGTCTGAAGGTCACTATATTGTTTCGTATTTCGCCATCTTGGTTCTCATAACATCTGCTAGGTAGTGCTAGTGTCGGTCAACATCTTGTTGCCCACAAGGGGCGCCATCTCGGTTCCCCCACTGTCTGCTTGGCAGCGCTATGAGTGCTGGTGTCGTCTGGATGCTAAGGGCGATGTTCCATGTGCTGTATGCAGACACTCGCCTTTATCGACATTATATGATTTAATAAAGTATAAAAAGCTGTGGAGGTGAGGAACAGCGAACGGCCAGACCTTGGAATGATAGACAGACGCCCTAGTCGACTGAGCCACCAAGACATGGGAGCCAGTACACACTTTCAGCCTTCCTTTGACTATTGGCCGCTTGTCTTTGCGTGAAGAGAGTCTGTCACAAAAGTGAATCAATCAGAATGAAGTTTCTCCAATAATGACCGTCCATGATTCGCGGACAGAGAGATTAGACGAGTAACAATTCAAATGATCCAATCACGAAAGTGGTTCTGATCTTATGTGCGTTGGGGCACATGTCCTGAAATATTTCGCGAAGAACAGGCAGCCCTACTTATACCGAACTAGCTATTGCCCATACACAGCAGTACATTCACAACGACTGAACTACGAACTCTTTTAATGCACAATACAGATTTAATTAAATTTTGGCAGAAGTGAAATTGCGACGTAATTATGAGTTCGTAGTTCCCGTATCTTCTCTGTACTGCTGTGTTAGGAATTTGTTAAATTGGCTGCTGCTGTCGTGAGAAACTTTTATTTTTTTCACGCCTGAATGGGTTGCATGTTATTCGGTCGTTGTGTAGTCACGGGTTCGGTACCAGCGCGAATGAAGTCCTCCGGAGATAACTTGGCGCCGCGCATTGTCACAGCAACGCTGCTCAAGTAGTTACCTGCTTGTTTACTGCATTGCGGCTCTGGTTCCGTCGCAAGAGTATGTGAGAACACAGAGGCGAAATAATTTGGCGGTTTCTTAGATGTGAGCGTACACATTCGCTGATTGACTGTGCGAGAGGCTTGTTTCTGACTGGCTACTGTGTGCTGCGAAAGGTTCCTTACTGGCTGGGCTGCCGTCTGGCGACTAAGTCACCAGGCGATGGTTGTGCGAACTAAGTTCCGACATGTTGCTGGCCGGTGACGCAATTTTGCTGGCGTGTGCGGCTGGAGTTCGCGTGGTATAAACGGTTGTAGCGTTAATTTACGTCCCATGCCTAGAGCCACGAGTATCTCGCGACCTGTTCTTTTCTCCTACTGTTGTAATTTGACGACAGTTCTTTAGACACGCCCCGTTTAACTATGAGCCTGCAATAAGCAGGAAAGGGCAGCGGTGGCGTAGTGGCCAGGGCGCTCGCTCCCACCACGGCGATCCGGGTTCGATCCCCGGTGGGTTCACTCCCGGATTTTCGCATGTGGGAATCGTGCTGGACGATGCCGCTTGCCGGCGGGTTTTCTCGATGTACTCCCGTTTCCCCCGCCTTTGCATTCCAGCACCGCTCCATTATAGGGTTTCATTTCTGTCATGCCCGGGGATGACGGTCGCATACGGTTCCCAGCTGGAAAGACCGTCACTTGGAGGGTGTCGCCTTGCCCTGGGTGCACTCCCCACACGCCATTATTATTATTAATAAGTAGGAACCAGTAGTCTGAGTGAGTGTTTAACAGTCCTTTACAGAGGTCTCACTTGATCAGAGCAACGAATAAGCAAACGATAATGTCTACAGTATATAGAGGGCTGTGAAGCCTAGCTTGCTGCCAACTCAATCCGCGAAATACTCGGGGCTCTACCCATGCCCCTTTACGTCTCATCGACAGCGCGGGCCATTAGAGAAGTGTTCATTGCTTGGAACAAGCAGGCTCTGCGAAGGAAACGCTCGTGGGTTGTATTGAAGGAACCATCCCGGCATTCGCGTCCCGACTGCGAGTCGAGGCACAGAGAGAAATGGCCGCCGCTTATTCCACGAGCTTCATCTGCACACGCCACCAAAACGCCGGTTGCTCGCCAGAAACATGTCGGAACGTCATTCGCCAATCAGCGCCTGCTATCTTACTCGCCATCAGCCGGCAGCCCAGCCAATAAGGAACCTATCGCAGGACCTAGCAACCAATCGGACACAAGACCCGTCAAGTACGCCTCGGATTTCGACTGCGTGAAATATTAGTACGCGTGGGTTCATTAACACGAGTATGATATACCAGAGCTGGAATTCTTGAAATGTGTTCAGTTCCACAAATTGCCGAACAAGAGGGGTTTGTCATTTACTTTGTACATCTCGACACCATCACTCTTTTCTTTTCTTATCGCGTCAAGCGCGGAGCATAGTTTATGATTTCAGGGACCGTACGGGCTGAATATGAACGAGGCTTGCAAACGTAATTAATATTGCAATACTGAGTAGTTACAGTCGATTCGCAGTATCTTCACACTTTTCGAATCAAACCTTTGAAATATCATGCCATGTAGGACGTGTTTGGCTGTTTCCTAAATATGTCATGTAATGTAGCACAAGCGTTTTATACTTAATAGGTTTTTTATAGAAAAGTATCTCATTTTTGGTTAAACTCTACTTTTACTTATATTTTATCTGTAAAAAACATTTTATTTCATAATTAATATTAATTAAGATACACAGAAAGTAGGCGTGTTGGTAATGCCAATTTAGAAATACTCCGCGTACAAAATAGTATTAAATTTAGTGCCCACAAATGACGTGCGTTTTCCCTTTGGTTGGAATTTTTTAGGCTCGGTTAAGTTTTGTTTGCACGAGGCGGATGAATAGTCTGAAAGTAGAACTCTAGCAGGGCTTCAGAATAGTTGGAAGTAATAATTAGAGATGATGGAAAATCTCGAAATTTTTTTGAGTTAACATATTTTCTATAACACTCCAACTAGTTTATTCTTCCATGATTAGATGAACAAGGTTTTGACTCGTCTAAATTGTTTTCAGACCAATCACGAACGTTCTACCTTATGGTATCGGAAGCCTCAATGAACAACGTGCTACTTGCTCGATGATATAGACGTACAGATAATTCCACAAATCTGTTTAGCAACGATAAATTACTTTCAGATGCCTTTCTGTGTACAGTACCGCTCATAACTTTCACTCATTTGCAACGTGTCGACGACCGTGCAGACGGTAACTGCACGGATTAACAACTTAACGTAGACATTAATTTTTCCTTTCCGGTGTTGCAAAATAAAATTCTTGGTATGCGAGTACTGAAATTCCTTACAATACCAATACCTGACATTTTGGAAAATACGAAAAGGGTTTCAGTAGATATATGAAGCATAGAAACAACCAATTATAAAACAGTTCTAGTGTCAGCAGCAACCAATAACGTTGCCAGGGAAAGGTAAAGCCCACATTGGTGATTTACATTCTGAACCTGTACAGCATCGACCATGATTTCACCTTTTGTGCAACATGTCAAACGTCAACGAGTATACTCGGAATAATACGTAAAGGGGTAATAGAGGAGGGGGGGGGGGTAAAAACGTTGCAGTAACCTACTGTATATTTTTAGTTCTCAGCTCAGTTGTGATTTGTCGATGTATCAAACACTCTTTTCTGCCGTCATTAATGTCGTTCATTTGCATTGCTCTTTCACTTTGCAGACGAGACAAAAAAAAATACTGTTGCTTTCACAATTTCACCACGGTAGACTGCTCTCGTAATGAGTCTGACGGGAAGGAAACTGTGCTGTAACAGATTGGACGAATTAATTTTTTTTTGCTTCTTGGCGACCTTCGTGGCCGAGGTTGCTGAGGCGTTGCCTTCGTTTTGCGATGTTTCGGGTTCGAATCCCCGCTAAGCCATGGACGTGTGTTTAAGTTCATTCGGTATAAAAGCCGTTCTCCCGATTGACCTCCCAGTTAAACTTAAATTTGCATAAAAATTGGCAGACATCGATGCCTTACCCAAGTTTTAAAGCAGTGTATCCCTGCAATGTGAAGTGACGTTTTAGCCATCTGTTCCTACAGAAGTTTGTTTTAATAAAGGAACGTCACAGGTTTTTTTTTGTGTATGGACAAGGAAGTTTTACGGGTCCAAAGACGAGTAGACTATTCTCAACAATCCTATTCCTGGGTGTCCACCCACTGGGGAAACAGGGAAAAGTCAGGGAATTTCATGTGATGGAAAAGTTAAGGAAATGTCAGGGAAATTTCGCGTGGGTCAGGAAATATGTAAACGGTTACTGCTCTGCTAAAATATTGTCTGTTTGTGAACACAGCATAATTTAATTATGGGTATATGCATTTAAACTCATTAACGTACACATTAATTTTTCGTTCCAAGTGTTGCGAAAGAGGGGAATTATGGTGTGACAAGTTTTTACGAATTTCTTACACCAACTGACACTTTGCATTACATGAAAATGGTTTCAATAGATCCGTGGCAACAGAAGTAACCAATTACGAAATAGTTGGTATGTCAGCAGAAACCAACAGCATTGGCCAGGAAAAGGCGATGCGCTTATTGGTGGCGACTCTGAACTTGCACAGCACTGATCATGATTTCAACTGTTCTGCAACAAGTCAAACGTGAACGAATATACTCGCGATAATATGTTAAGGGGTTAAGATTTTTTTCAATGTGTATGTTTGTGAACTGGCAATAATACATTTTTTTTTTTTTTGCCTAGTGGCGTGGGGCATACACGTACGAAATGAAGTATTTTTGTATTTGTAATGGGCACGAGTGTGAAGTCATTAGCGTGTATTGCGAGAAATATCGATGTACTGAATCAAATATGGTGGCCCTGCGCTTGCTTGGTCTGTTGCAAAGTAATGTAATTCAACTTCACCGATGGCATATCCGTTCTGTCAGTGGTGAGAAAAATAGGACATTTGAAGGTTTTAGTATTCCTAAAAAAATAGGCCAGGGAAAATGGTGAGATACTGCCTGGAAAACAGGGCAAAGTCAGGGAATTCCAGAATGAAATCTCAGTGGACATCCTGTGTGCATACTCGAGCATCACCTCATTGTTGATTGGCTGGTGATCCAGCGAGTCGCCAGTTATACCCCAGAACGGGCAACACGGGATTCAGTTATTTTTCCCACGAAGGCTTGTTGTCGACTTAAAGAATCCACAAGGTTGTCTCTTGTATAGACTTGTCGTCCACTCTCAAACGTGACGTAAGCGTACAGGTGTTTGGATTCTAGATGGTTCTAAAATTTACTCGCAAAATGTTTTTTGTCATGATGTACAGCTAGAGAAGTGAAAAATGCGTTGGTTCATTTCGGGACAATTCAATAACTCGTACGTTTATGTTATGTTTACAATTTCCTGGAAGTACGGTCACAGAGTAGGAAAGTTTACAGAGGTGAAACAATTTCAATCAAACTTTTTATGCTGACATTATCCATTACAAACATCGTGTACAGAGCCTCTTTTTAAGCAATTTTGTAATATAGTCCCATTTAAGAATATAGGGTTTTTATGCCATATCTCGGAGACCAATCAACCGATTTCAATCAAATATTTTACACAAGTAACGTTATGGTAGGCCATGTAAACTTATGTGTTTTAGAGGCTGAGACACTGATTTTCAAAATGATGGCCGGGTAAATATTACTGATTACATCCGAAGTTTATGCTCCGAATCCTACATCCTTGATGCAGTTGATAGCAAGCTGACTTAATTTTACGAGTTTTTCTGAATTCGAATCCCGGGTAAGTCACTCGTGTATTTTAATTGTCTTTGTACTATTTCACATGTTTCTGGCTTCATTTCTAATGATATTGCTTTCAAGAACTTTACTAAAATGTATTTCCACCTATGTAGAGGAAAGTAGGCTCATTAGTTATCAGTAACTTCTTGTTTATCCTTTGACCACCTTTTAAAATAAATATTGCCATGTGAGTTAAAAACGAAGTGTGTATATTCCACCCCACTGGGAAGTTATTGTCTAAGACTACAATAAAAAATATTTATTGACTGTTATTCCAAATGAGACGGCTTTCAAAAGTGCTCACTTTACCGTGAATAGCCTATACTCGTATGCACATTGTATATTATTCCACCATGTGTAAAATGTACCTTGTTGTGGGCTTAATGACTTTATTAATGCCTCAGTGAAAAGAAACTATCAGATTATTAGAAAATTAAATATTACCAAAATGCGCTACTTCTTACACCTCATACATATGGAAAATACACGAAGCAAAATAAATCATTTTAGTGTTCATAAATGTCTACCTAACACTTCTAATTCAACGTTAAGACATGGAACTGCTCACCCCCCCCCCCTAGGGTCGTTAACAACTTTACTGGGATCATGCTCGTCAGTGTGCCCGTTAAAGTATATGCAGTTAGGATCAGTGACTGTTTTCAAATGTTGTTAATTTAAGTACTCAAATAACCGTGAACCGTCTATAGTAAATTTACGTTTACTTCCAAATTCTCCGAAGCCCTGCTAAAGTTATACTTCCAGGATATTCCTCCGCCCCATGTAAACAAAGCTTAAACGAGTCTAGAAAATAACACCAAAAGGGAAGCGCGCCGCTTTACTACGCACTCAGTGTAATAATATTTCGCGTAAGAACTATTTTTTACTTGACATTGCCAACAGACACGCCTGTTTTCTCACTGTTTTAATTCATATTAATTATAAATGGTATATAATGATTTATAGCTAAAACATAAATAAGATTTCAATTTAACTAAAAATACGGTAGTTTTATGTCAAAAACAAGTATGAAAGTTTGTGTTAGGTGGCATATTTAAGAAACAACGCAACACGTCGTACATGGGGTGTTTTTTTTTTTGGAGGTTTAATTCTAAAAGTGTGAAGAAGCCGACAATATACAATATATATGGTGTGGTACGGTAGTGGCGGGACATAGAAACTACGGCGGCGGCGTGTGTGCACTGCTACAGGAGTGATACGCCGGCAGGCAGTCAGCCTGCGATCGGCGGAACGGTGCACGAAGCAGCGTGCTGCCACATGCAGGGTGTGACGTGGCTAGCGGCATCTCCTCCGCCGTCTCCGTTATCACTGCCGCGACCTTGTGACGTAACTGCGCACACCAGCTGCGTCTCCGTGTCGCAGCATTGTCGCACAGGTGCGAGGCGGTATACGTCGAGACGTGCAACATTCGCGTTATCTTCCGGTGAGAAGTTAGGCTCCAATGCCTTATAAATAGGGCCAGTGACATTTCGCGTAAAAATCGGAGCACACAGTAGACTTCAATACTATATGCACACCTCAGCTGTTGTTATACCTCCATTGGCTGCTGGTGCCGTGTCCTTTGACCAAGCCACTCAGGACTAAGTAACTCCGACACTGAACCTTCGTGATTCGTGCGCAAACCGTTAACACGGGTCAGAACATTTTTTAGCCAATCAAAGAAGCTGGACGACCCTACAGTGCTTTGGACTGTATCTTGTCTCGAAATCTTTACGCGAAATAAAGAAGCGAGCACAGTCCGCGGTTTCATTGGCCGCTGCACTTGAGTCGACGTCACCTACCTTAAAAGAGATTGGCTACTCCACCGCTGAACCAATACTACTGGCGAAAGAGTGAGGGAGTGAAGAGATTTGGCCGATGAGGGTGAAGCGAGGCGAGAATGGAACTGACATTTCGCTTCTGTGTACTTATCTAATTTGTGGCATTGTACTTTTTTTTTTACCTATAGTCCTGCCAGATCAGGTGGCGTTGCGTTTATCCTAATCTCATTTGTCCTAAACGTTAGGCGAAACGCTGTTAGGCGAAACGCAATTAGGCGAAACGAAGTTAACTACAAATGGAGTTTAGCGAAATACAAGTTTCGGATTTTGGAATTTGAGGTGAAACGCAGTTAGGCGAAACCAAGTTAGGTGACATGAAATTAAGCCAAACGCAATTAGGGCAACCGCACTTTCTGTCAAGAATCTTTTGAAATTAATATTTTAGGGGAATCGCCGTTAGGCGAAACGGAGTTCGGCTAAACGAAGTTAAGCGATACGAAGTTAGACTAAACGCCGTTAGGTGAAATGCATTTAGGATAAATGCAGCAGGTGAAATGAAATTAGGCTGTTCACTTTAAGGGCAAAACGAAGTGTACTCCCAGAACAACTTCCGCTGGATTTGTGGTTAGATAGAACCTTGTTAGTACAGATAAGATGTTCACGGTAAAGAAAGCACTGCTTAGGATCTATTTTTCCCTTAATTTTGTAACCTTCCGTCGTATGTAAAATTAACAGTCATGAGCCCGATCACTTTATTCATGTCCGGACTATTAACTCTTAACCCCTTAACGTAGACATTGATTATTCGTTTCAGGTATTGCAAAATAAGAAATTGGCGGGAGTGAAAAGTACTTACGAATTTCTTTCAACAAATTATGGAACATACGGAACGAGTTTCAATAGAGCCATGGCACAAGCAACAACCAGTTAAAAATAGTTGGTGTGTCAGCAGTAAACAGTAGCATTGCTTATGGAAAGACGATGTCCGTATTGGTTCTAGCTTCTGACCTTGTACAGCACCGACCATGATATCACCCATTCTGAAACATGCCAGATGTGAACGAGTACGCTAGGGATAATATGTTAACCCTTTCAGACCCACTATAATTTACGGTTTAAGGGTGTTACAAACTAATAATTTTATGACGCGTGCTGTACTTGGTCGACACAACACTTGCTTCGTTGTTACAACCAATGAGACGTAACCTATATGTTCGGCTACAGTTATATGAACAATTTATGATCTAGACTAATAAGGCGGTTTGCGAATCATTTACCCACAGGTAAGATCATCGGTCATTGAGCTTCGCAGTATGCATAATAGACCAAAAATTACGTATAGGCCGTTCAAGATTAACGGAGCAATTCCGAAATCAACCTTTGGGAAAAAAAGTCACTGCTCGTACATGCATATATTTTAACGGACACACTGACAAGTATGTGTCATCAAAGTTGGTAACGATGGACCGAAAGTAGTTCCATTTAATAACTTTGAATTAAAAGTTTTAGGCAAGCATTTTTGTAAATATTAAAATTATTAATTTTGTTTTCTGTTTTTTTTTATGCGTGTAAGTGTAAGAATCAGCAAGTTTGTAAAGTATTTACGTTTTTGATAATTTCACAATTTCACTTGACCGGCGCATGCATAAAGTGACGAGGTCCATGGCAATGTCAAATGCACATGAGGTGGAAGAATTCACGAAGTGCATACAAGTGCATCTTAAGCAGGGATTTCAAAAGGGCTCACTTTACCGTGAGCAGCTTTTTCACGTGCGTAGTGTACACAAGTGTGCACACTGGGTCTGAATGGGCCGCCTGGGTAGGCTAAAAAAAAACCGGTAAAAACGGTAAAAAAAAACCGTCTAACGTGTCTGAGCGAGGTCTGCTTACGAATAGCATTTAAGAAACGTTACGCACCTGTATACGTTTTCCAGTTCATCCATTTCTCTCTCAAGCATATTTTTGTGATGGTTAAAATGGCTCGAACGGGTGTTTTCACGGTCGTTTTAAGGTATGAACATTCCGGTACAAAACATTAAAAAAGGAATAGGGACATGCATCAAAACCTTTATTTATTTTTATCATTACGTATTGAAATGGTAGGGTCTCCGCTGATAGTCTCGTAGAGGCGCGTTATCGACGGCAAGACCGCACGCCAGTTGAGTGCTTTGCGCGTAGAGGCGATGAGAGAGTTGATGCGCATGTCTCGGTCGCCCCTAGCGCTCCCACGCTTTTAGGCTTCAGACGTGCAAAATTCCTTCGACCAGGCGGCCACTTCAGGGACACGTGCCCCTGTGTTCCTTTGTAAACTCACGCCTGCGAGTGTGGTTGTGTGCACTTGGTGGCCGGCCGCGTGTGAGCACGTGAATGTTGCACGTGTACGAGGGTGGGGTATGCGGGCGAGTGTGGTGCGGCGAGGGCGGGAGGAGAGAGTGTGGACAAGGTTCGCGGGCAGCCGACGACGCAGAACCGGGCCAGCGCATGCGCTGTACGTGAGTGAGCTAGGCCAGTTTTCGTAGCCAACACAAGCTCGGAAGTCATATATGTAGTCCAATCACGGTTACTTCCCATTTGTCTGAATCCCGGCTCAAGTTCTACTTCCAGTATATTTCTCAGCTTCATGCAAACGAAGCTTATCCGAGTCTAGACTACAACAAAGGGACAATGCACCGCATTAGTGCGCACCTAGTGCAATGATATTTTGCATAAAGAAGGTATTGGAACCTCATTTGTGCTATTAGAAATATAACTCTCCTGCAGTATTGGACGGGCGCCTAAAATGAGAACTTGTAACGGTGGAACAAGTTGCGTGTCATGTGTTATGCATACCGACCCTGCCGAATTAAGTCCAACGGGTTCAAGTCCGGTGACCGAGTTGGCCAGGGGTTTGGGCCACTTCGGAAAAAGTGACTATTTTTCCTCTGTATTTTTAAGTATTCTGTACCGTGACGCTGATTCCCTGCAGATTAGTAATCTATTGTTTACAGTAAAGAAAAAAAAATCGCCTTATGTTTTTACCCTACATGCCGCCGTTTCGCGTAATGTCCTAACATTGAATTAAGACGTCTGGCACACAGACAACACATTTGCAATTGTTGCATGATGGTGTTGCGTTAAGGGAGCCGCCTACCTGAAAGTTGTTTTCAACGTTTGAGGCCGAGAAGCGCTGAAGCGATAAGGGCGGCACTGCTGCTGCATCAAGTGCGTCTTCTTCTCTACGCACAGAGCTCTGAACCAGCGTGCAGTTTTCTCTTCGTGCTGCGTGTGCCTGTGAGACTTTGAGCGGTGATCCTATATATTTACTGGTGGAATGTATGTGGCAAAATTCAACACAGGGCGCTATACTGGTCCCGTAGGAATTCACGTAGAATATCTTAAACTATAAATGTCTTGGCCATGTCGAAGAGCTTTAAAATAACGTTTGCAAAACAACGTGATCTGTCAAACGTTTGAATTCAGCCCTAGTCTGGAGTGGGGTTTTTTTTTTTTTTTTTTTTTTTTTTTTTTTTTTTTTTTTTTTTTTNTGAAACACTTTGTTTCGAAAACGTATACTACAAATACCCTGTAACCCAGTTCGCGCGAAAGGTAGCCGGGCGCCTTAAACGAGAACCTGTAACGGTGGAACAAGTTGCGTGTCATGTGTTATGCATACCGACCCTGCCGAATTAAGTCCAACGGGTTCAAGTCCGGTGACCGAGTTGGCCAGGGGTTTAGGCCACTTCGGAAAAAGTGACTATTTTTACTCTGTATTTTTAAGTACTCTGTACCGTGACGCTGATTCCCCGTTCATTATTTAAACAGCCTGTTAACTTGCTCAAGTGACTAGTATCTCACTGACTAATAACACTGATTCGTGTTTACATTGAAAAGCTCGCAGGAAAGTGAAACTGAACCGCGAGGTCAGATCGTGCTTCGGCATGGCCGGGAAATCTCTCACCTCTTTCGTGCAAAAATTACGGGAAACCACTGAAGAAATTTCTGAATTAATTGGAGCTCGTTAGTTTTTCGGCGTGTGTCCCCGTCGGTTAACGTTCGCACGCTAAAATTGAATCATTTAAGCGCTATTCACAGTACGTTCAGTTAATAAGCTTTTTTTAAATGGCGACTAAGATGAATGCCTTGAGAACTGGTGTCTAAGATCCAGCGTGCCAGTTAAAGGCTATTCACGGTAAAATGGGCACTTCTGAAATCAACCTTTGAAAAATGTCACTGCCCCTACCTGCATATATTTTAACGTGAACAATGACTGTGGCGTGCGCCCAGTAAAGTTTATAACGACGGAAAGGAATTATTTCCATGTCCAAACGTTGAATTAAAAGCATTAAGTAAATATTTGCGAAAACTGAAATTATTTATTTTACTTTCTGATTTTATGATACATATAAGTGATATTTCGCGAAAATATTTCGAGACAAGATACACTACAAAGAACTGTAGGGTCATCCAGCTTCTTCGATTGGCTAAAAAATGTTCTGGCCCGTGTTAACCGTTTGGGCACGAATCACGAAGGTTCAGTGTCGGAGTTACTTAGTCCCGAGTGGCTTTGTCAAAGACGGACACGGCACCAGCAGCCAATGGAGGTATAACAACAGCTGAGGTGTGTGTATAGTATTGAAGGCTACTGTGCGCTCCGATTTTCACGCGAAAATTCACTGGCCCTACATATAAGATGTAAAATAGTTAGTTACTTTTGACCCTATGGCCCTGTTCGTCGCCGAGGTTGATGCTTATGTTATGAATTTGGTGGCTGTATCTTAAACGGTTCGGAAATGACAGCCAACTACGCTTATAAGAGGGCTTAAGGCGTACTTGACCTGCGGTCCTTTTCGTCGTGGGGGGTGATGCCTATGATATGAATTCGGTGGTTTTATCTTAAACGGTTCGGAAATGGTGGCCAACTATGCTTATAAGTGGGCTTAGGGCGTACTTGACCCTACCACCCTGTTCTTCATCGGAGGTGATGCCTATGTTATGATTTGGTGACTATAGATTCGGTGGGTGGGAAATGGTAGCTAACTAAGCTTTAAGCTTATACGAGGGCTTAAGGCGTAATTGACTCCACCGCCCTATTCGTCTTCAGGGCTGATGCTTATATTATGAATTTTGTGACTATATCTTAAACAGTTCGGAAATTGTGGTCAACTACGCTTATAAGAGGACTTAAGGTGTCCTTGGCCCTACATCCTTGATGCTACGCTCTCGCGTGTAGTTTTGTGGCGAGAATCCAAAATGGTGGACGGACGACGGCAATATGGTGAGGTGATTTACACGTGCACGATTAGCATAAGTGCGACTAGTATATGTACAATTAGCATATAAATGTGTGTGTAATTGGTATAGGCGTCCTTAGCATATGCGTACTTGGCATAGGTCGTAGAATATATGCTTATAACAAGGTGGATATTGAAGTTGCGTGACAGGGCAATGAACTCGAACATTCTTCAGACAAGATTGACGGAGCTGGCATGGAATGACAGAGCATGAGTTGGTTGTAAATTATTGCACAATATGGCTGGCTGTTGCACAAATTCCGCCGCATGCAGCGGTCTTGCGCTAGTGCCAGCTACATTGTGCAAAGCACATTTTTGCGAGAAATTTTGCCGATTTTTTTAGGGGAATTCGCAAATTTTAACGGAAATTCTAGTGATTTTAAGCGTTTTTCAGGGGAAAAAAGAAATTCCTAGAAAAAAAAAGAGAAATCTAAGATGGCCACCGTGGCTCAGAGTCTCCGATGCCAGGAGCCAGTTGTGCCAGAAGGAATATTTCCCTTCTACTAGAATACACAATGTAAATAGAAGTAGATATTAAGGCGCCCGTCTACCTGGAACTTTTTCCCACGTTTAGGCCGAGAAGCGCGGGATCGATAAGGGCGACACTGCCACGCGCATCAAGTACACCATCGCCGCTAAGCGCAAGGCTCTGAACTGGCGTGCAGTGTTCTCGTCGTGCTGCGTGTACCTATGAGACTTTCAGCGGTAACCATATTATTTTATTAGTAGGAAGTCTTTAGGAAGGTTCAATGCAGGCGCCTATAGTAGTTTTGTATGTATCTGATGCGTGCATTTTGAGCTACAGCTCCTTGGAAAGGCCGTTTTTAGCGGTTTTGGAGTACTCTGAATTGATGTTTCTAACGTACGTGATATTTTGAAAGTACTATACAGCTCTCGTCTGAAGTGTGTGTTCTTTTCGTAGATCAGCACGTTGGACCCACGCTTAATAGTTTCGTTGAAAAACGTGTATTTCGAACACTCTGCAACGCAGTTCAAGCGCCAGGTAGACGGGCGCCTTAAGCAGGGCTTTCGAAACTGCTCAGTTTACCGCGAACGGCATATAGTAGAAATCACAGTTACGTCAGTGAAATTCAATCACGGAATTATCAGTGTTACGATGAGTTAGTTAAAATGGTTTTATTCCCAGTCTATTTTCTTTGTTTGAGACGTGTTTTCTCAGCTTAAAATCTAATTTGCACTTCCGTGGGCTACCCAGGATTCGAACCGAAAACGTAGCTTACTTGGGGTAACCCGTTTACTGCACAGGTCACCACCGATATAGTCGTACCCATTTGCTTGATACTGTCACAGAGTAGATAAGTACACAGATCATTGACTAAAGATGAGGTAGAGCGATCTCGCTGGCTGCGCACAATCAATCTCCGTGTCCCAACATTGAACTGCTTTTCTGCCAACACGGCTAGCAAAAACGGCAATATTTGGATTTGAGGTTAGAACACTGTTTAGTAAGCAAGTGCTTTGATGTGTTTTTATACTTCCTGTAACCAATTTGTAATACAGTTTAAGTTAATTAAAATTGATAAAAGTATTTTATTAACATAATAGTCCTTGTCATTTAAAAATTAAGATATATAAACAAACACGTTCATCACTGTTGACCATGTGATTTTTGACAGTTGTGTTCCTTTGGGGTAGATCAATGTTGGGTACATGCGCAGAAGACGAATAAGCGGTCTACCTTATATTTAGTGTATGACACTGATACTATATGGCATGGCGGTTTCTTTGAATTGGGCGTGCCCATTCTCTGATTGGCTGCGTGAAGCTCTGGCAACAAGCGTTTTGCCCGACTGTCAAACATCCTGCGAAAGGTTTCCTGTTGACTGGGACGCCGGCTGGCAAGTAGATAACCAGGCGCTGATTGGCGAACGGTATTCCGACATGTCGCTGGTTAATGACGTCATTTTGTTGACGTGTACGACTAGGGTTTGCGGAATACGCGCTTGTTTCGCCTCTGTATTCTTAACCCCTTAACGTACACATTAATTTTTCCTTTCACATGGGGCCGCGGTGGCTGAGCGGTTAGCCTGCTTGCCGCCTACCAAGGCGAACCGGGTTCAATCTCCGGCCGAGACACTCCCGGATTTTCGCATGTGGGAATTGTGCCTGACGATGCCGCTGGTTGGCGGGTTTTATCGGGGTTCTCCCGTTTCCCCCGCGCCCTTTCATTCCGGCACTGCTATATACCCACCTCAATCACCATCATCGGCTCTCAAGACCTCGCTGTTAAGGGCCGCCCAAATCTCTTCACTTCCTTTCAGATCTTGCAAAAGAAGAAAAGTTTGGTGTGAGAAGTACTTGCAAATTCCTTACAATACCTGTCATTTTGGAACTTGTGGAAAGGGTTTCAGTAGATCCATTACAAAAGAAACAACAACTTATTAAATAGTTGGTGTGTCAGCGGAAACCAATAGCATTGCACAGGGAAAGGCATCAGTGCTACCCTCTGGGCTTGTACAGCACAGACCATGATTTCACCTATTCTGCAACATGTCAAACGTGAACGATTATACTCGGGATAATATGTTAAGGGGTTGAGTACTCTGTGATATCGTCAAGACCGTTGTGGCAAGGCACATGGACAAGGTGGGAATCAACGTTATAATTTTTTTTTTGCTCACAAGTCCATTACTGTATTTTCCTCGTGCTTGAGTGACATTGTAGTGCCTACACGTGCATCAGAATTCAGACCTACTCTAATTAATGGTTTTCAGGTGTAGCAAATTGATAATACACTGAAGAGCCGAAAAAAATGGTATAGGCGTGAGTATGCGAATAACAGAGGTATGGAACCAATCAGAGTAACACGATGCTGTCGGCAGCTAGATCGGTTACTGCTGCTACAATGGCAGGTTATCAAGATTTAAGTGAGTTTGAACGTGGTGTTATGGTCGGCGCACGAGAGATGGGACATAGCATCTCCGAGGTAGCGATAACATTTGGATGTTCGCGTACGACCATTTCACGAGTGTACCGTGAATATCGGGAATCCGGTAAAACATCACATCTTCGACATCGCTGCGGCCGGAAAAAGATCGTGAAAGAACGGGACAAACGACGACTGACGAGAATCATTAAACGTGACAGACGTACAACCCTTTCTCAAATTGGCGCAGATTGGATTTGTGGACTGCCCTGCAGGATTCATGGTGTGAATTGCCTCCTGCATACCTTCAGACATTAGTC
>NQII01000503.1:457477-471023 GCA_002778355.1 Clitarchus hookeri
CGTGCTCGGTGGGGGGGGGGACTACACGATATTAGGCAGGTGTACCGGTTTTTTTTGGCTCTTCAGTGTATGATATGTGCACTACTTAAGCTGACTTAACTCTTGTTTCGTTTTGACAACCATTGAGCTGTAGGTTTAGTGTTCAGCGTTAATAGTATGAACCATTCATAACAAAGGAAAGTATTACGTTTTACGAATCATTCACTGCAGGGAAGATCACTAGCGCACTTAGTTATCCATGTTTGTTTACATCAACTGCCTTGCAAGTTTAAGCCAGCTATCAAAAGGCGAGCCCACGACACTAAGTTAAGAGCGCGCGGTACGACAATAAGCTCTATATACGATAATGAAAGTTCCATTTATTTTGGAAACCCACACTGTAAAAAAAAATTCAGTAAATTTGCTAAGTTGAAATCGTAGTTTTTAACCTATACATTGTACGGAAATAGTGCCACACATAAAGCTGACAAATATAGGCATTTTTAGCGTCGCTACTATACATAATTTACTACAAGGCCCTTTCAGGTGTCGATAGAGCCCTCTCATGCACGTAAAAATAATAATAAAAGCAAAACAAAAAATTAGCTAGTCGCGTATATTTTAAGTATCTACATTATAACAAAATTCAACCATTTTCCATGAGAACATTAACTCATTTATTTAACAAATTCTTCTGTTATTTATTTTGAAATACTAAGTCCATATCCTAAATTTAGGCTTTGAGGACCCCTATGACGTGAGGCCCAGGCCAAATGGCTTTGCGATTGCCCCCCCCCCTCCTCATTTTACTTGTGATAGGGCCTGTTGGGAACTTCCCTGTGCATTTAACTGTTACCTGAGAGAGTGTAGGAACGCTGCCATGGGTGTACGGGAAACGTGTCTGCAATTCGCGCTCTCTCACTGTACGTATACACTGACATAGTATATTTGCGAATCATTTCTTATAGTGATAAAAACTGAGAAAGGGCAGTCATATATAACGTTTCCTGCCCACTTTGCGAGCAAATATTTTGCCGGGCTGCGTAATATCTTGAGCCCCAGTTGCATATACAGATTTACGGCGTAAGACATAATCTCTGCAAAAACATGTCATTCTGGTGGGTGAAATATTTGCTTACAAAGTTAATAAAAAAACGTTATACAGTATGCGCAGTCCCTTGGTTTTTCGCGTGTAAACAGATTGTGCACACGTGAAAGTGTTTTGAAAACGTGTGTTACAAACACACTGCAACCCATTTCGTGCGAAAGATAGACGGGCGCCTCTAACGAGACCTTGTGACAGTGGAATAATTTGCGCGTCATGGGTTTATCCATGCCGACCCTACCGAACTAAGTCTAACGAGTTCAAGTCCGGTGACCGAGGTCGGGGTTGGACCTGAAAAAGAAGTTATAACTTATAACCGATAGTAACAATGCGTACGCCTTAAGCGCCCTCCACAGTACCTTTTTAACGCCCCGAGGTCAGGTTTGTATGTACTGGTTCCCATTAAATTGTAGACTATGCTTAGATTTTATAACGTTAATTTATGTCCCAGAACTCACTCTTCAGTGGAAATCCGGTGTACTGAGTTCCATACAGATTAGCAGTGACATTTCTGTGCGTGGATAATTTTCTTTTGTACTTCCGCACGTCTTATGCTCGAGTTACACGTCCTTCACCCCTCCTCACTCCACCGTGAACACTAAATGCATTGTCCACGAGGCGAGCCGGGGTGCCTGATAATAAATAGTCTATTCGCGATTTCTTCGCACTTTTTGAATCAAACCATTGAAAAATTACCCCATGTATGACGTGCTTGGTTGTTATCTAAATATGTCATGTGTACCTAACTAACATTTTGAGTTAAAATAAAGACACCTATTTTTAGTTTAATAGAACTTTTACTTGCATTTTATCTGTAAATTTATAATAAATATGAATAAAAACAGGGAGAAAACAGGTGTGTTGGTAATGCCTTGCAAGAAATAGTTCTTATGCAAAATATTATTACACCTAGTGCGCACGAGTGCGACGCGCTGTCGGTTTGCCGCAATTTTTTAAGACTCGGTTTTGCTTTGTTTGCACAAGGTGGAGGAACATCCTGGAAGTATAACTTTAGCAGGGCTTCGTAAAAGTTGGAAGTAACTGTTAATAGACTGCACCTGATTTCAGATACAAGAGAAGTGAATAATTCAGTGGTGAGTTGACACGCAAACAAGCGCCACTGAAGTGTGCCTTAGAAAATACAGGAGTCCCTGGGTGACAGGCAGGGACACAGTATCCGTATTTAGTGACAGACAGAGACGCAGTATCCGTATTTAGTGACAGGCAGGGACACAGTATCCGTATTAAGTGACAGACAGGGACACAGTATCCGTATTAAGTGACAGACAGGGTCGCAGTATCCGTATTAAGTGACAGACAGGGTCGCAGTATCCGTATTTAGTGACAGACAGAGACGCAGTATCCGTATTTAGTGACAGACAGAGACGCAGTATCCGTATTTACGCCCAAACCAAAAGAGCTTCGCAATTGTTTGACTGCCATTCATCCTAATTTGCCACGTGGTGTAATACGTATGTAAGTTGGGAACATAATAGTTTGTAAAGAGCAGCTTAAAGTTTTAAAAATCAAGCATTTCGTAATTTTGGGGCTGCACTGACGTAACGAGTTTTGTTTCACAACTATGAAAGCATGGCAGATTCATTAAACACGTGCTCAATGGAAGCGGGAGTAGAGACTGGCAATATAAATTTAAAAAATTATTTCCTGGAATAACATTGTACTAAAATGAACTGTAGTAAATCTCACATAAATTACTTTTAGTTTAGCACCGAAAGCTTTTTTCTTTATTTGGGTGTTCAGCTATGCTTTGTTTAATTATTTTCAAACTCTGATGTGCAATAAAGTCACGGGTAATTTCCAGAACCGGTTCTCAATTTTAATTGACTTGTTTGCCAGCTGGCATGATAGTTAGCGAGTTGCTTTGTCGCTGGGCTTATGAATAAACATCATAGGAGAGTGCTACTTCAGTGATTGAAGTACACCGTAACTGTTGGTTCAGAAGGCCTTGGAATACTTACAGCAAGCGTACTATAGCGCCAACATCTTGTCTTTAAATTAAAGGTTGATGTTCCCAACCACCACCACTTGGGAGCAATTTTGGTGGTTAGAAAGGCCACCTGTGTAATATGGAATTCGTGTCTGCGCCAGAAGTTGTGTGCAAGTCGTGTGCTTTAACGAATGAAGTTCTCTCTAGGTGCACAGTTGTAAAAGTGTACAGATTATTCGTGCTGTCAGCATTATTTAAGTCAATCTTAGAATTTTTTTTTTTCCCGTAGCTGCATGCATTTTGATATTTAAATTGTCTGGCATAACTTCAGCGAAGCTGGTATTGAATTATGAAAGAAAGTTATGTGTCGTTATATAATTCGTTTTCAAAAAATGAATGTAAATGTTGCCAGTCTCCATAGAAATGGTGACGTAATGCACATTTAGTAGCAGTTCCACAACTGTCACTTGACCGGCATTTGGATATACCGTGGCACAAGGCAATGCTTATTTTTACGTCTTGTCTTGGTTAGACTACACAGAGGCGTATGTAGGATATAGCAAGTATAGTCTATTCATGGTTTCTTCAAACTTTTTGAAACAAACCTTTAAAAAATCTTCCCATGTATAACGTGTTTGGTTGATTCCTAAATAATCCATGTATCACAAGCGTTTTATACTTCTGTTAACATAAAAGTACCTTATTTTTGGATAATTTGAACTTTTACTTATATTTTGTATGTAAATTACAACATTTAATTTGTAATTAATAAGAATAAAACAGGGAGAAAAGGAGTATGTTGGTAATACCTAATAAGAAATAGTTTTTATGCAAAATATAATTACACTGAGTGTGTACGAATGCAGTGCGATGTTCCTTTGGTGTAATTTTATATACTCGGTTAAGCTTTGTTTGCATGAGGCGGAGGAATATCATGGCAGTACAACTTTAGCAGGGCTTGAGAAAAGTTGGAAGTAACCGTGAGTGGACTACATGGCTAGTATTCTGGGCACCATTTGAGGGGAGCGCCACTTGCCATTCGTCAGCTATGTAATCATTTTTCTTTCCCCTAGGCGGGGTCGCGGTGGTGTAATGGTCAGACTACTCGCCTTCTACCTACGCGAACCAGGTTCCATTCCCGGCGGGGTTGCTCCCGGATTTTCGTATGCGGGAATCGCGCTGAACGATGCCGCTGGCCGGCGGGTTTTCTCGGGGATCTCCCGTTTACCCCGCCCTTGCATTCCGGCGCTCCTCCATACCCACCTCACTTCACCCTCATCGGCTCTCAAAACCCCGATGCTAAGAGCCGCCCAAATATCTTCACTCACTCACTCGCTATGAAATAGCCACAAACGTCATACATGGGGCGATTTTTCAAAGGTTTGATTCAGAACGTGTGAAGAAACAGCGAATAGAATATAATCATGATCGGACTGTACGTACTCTCTGCAGCCATGGCTGTGGCGGGGGACGCCGGCGTCCTTGGACGTTCCGAGGAGCGTGGACGAAGCAGCAGACGTGCCCCCCCCCNCGCTGCACCACCAGGCGTCCATCTCGCCGCAGGGCAGGTTGTTGACCCGCGGACACGACGTCTGATGTGGGTCGCCGACGACGCACGGCGCTCCAGGCCAGACTCGCTCTCCTTCGCGCCAACAATGGGCCCGTGGGACGTCGTGCTCCAGACACGTGACACGTGGGCCGCGCCGGCAGCACGAGACGTACTTCGCCGCCCGGGGTCTTTGTATGGTCCGTAGACTAAACACGAGGCGGACCGTCGTCTCTCAAGAGGAGTGCAGCGAGAATGATGATGTACCATCCGCCCGCCCCTGCCCACGAACTGCATCACTGTGTACGGAGTTCTGGTACAACATAAACATACAGCAAAGTCATAGGCTGTTCACGGTAAACTGGGCACTTTTGAAATCCCTGCTTGAGATCTGAATGCATGCACGATATATGTATTCTTCCGCTATATGCAATATTAACAGCGCCTAAGGCCTGAACATTTTTGTTCCTGCGTTGGTCGAATGAAACTGGGAAATTATCAGAAAATTAAATAATTTACTAATGTACTAATTCTTACACTTAGATGTATAAAAAAAATACAGAAAGTAAGATAAATCATTTAGATTTTTATAAAATGTTTTACCTAACACTATTATTTCAAAGTCAACACATGGAACTACTTTTCCTGCGTCGTTACCAACTTTACCACTCAGTGTGCCCATTAAAATAGATACAAGTAGGGGCAGTGACATTTCTTAAAGATTTATTTCAAAAATGCCCCCTTTATTGTGAACAGCCTTTAGATAGGTAGACCCTACACAGAAGCAAAATGGCGTTGATGTTTCTTTGATGTCGAGATACGCATTCTCTGATTGGCTACGCGAGACTTGGGGAACGGGCCTTGTGTCTTATCGGCTCCTTGTGTGCTGCGGAAGATTCCCTATTGGCTGGGCTGCCGGCTGGCAAGTAATTTACCAGGTTCTGATTGGCAAACTACGTTCCGACATGCTGGCGTGTGCGTTTCGCGGTCGCGGTATAAGACGCTATTTCACCTGTACTCTTTGGTTTCACGGTAATTATGAGCCGATATTATAAACAGTAGGCCCCGTCCGTCTGCACTCTTTGTGTGCATAACCGCGCGACGTAAAACATGTAACTCAAATACGATGTTAGACGTATAGCGCGACAGTAAAGATCATCGCGCTGTCAGACAGCGATTGGTGGCACACATACGCAAACATGAACACCATGTCTAGAAAAACTAGAAAAAGGCGAAAATTGTTTGAGCTGACTTACCTTCAATAACTCTCTGCAGGCTATTCACGGTAAAGTGGCCACTTTTTAAGGCCCTTCCAACAAGCATATTAACCAAAAAATTATATGTATGTGTCTGTGTGTGTATGCATGTATATATATATATATATATATATATATATATATATATATATTTGTAGTCTTAGACGTTACCTTTCGGGAGCTAGAAAATGTATAGGCTACTCTGGTGTCACTAATCGCATTTTAATTTTTATATTAACACTTAGCGAAAGGACACAAACAAGCTGAAAATAATTTGTAATGTACGGCCATAAAAAGTGGTCTCACTTTACCGTCAACAGCCTATTGCTAGCTTATCCTTCTATGATTATATAATCAATTTTTGATTCGACTAGTTCTCTGAAGACCAATCACAGACGTCCTGCTTTGGAGAATAAGAATCCTCATTGGCCCAATCAAATGAGAGAGTATACCTTCATACATGTCTGAGAGCGAATAAGAAAAGAAAACTGTCGGACGTACGTACACTCATAAGACCAAATCAGTGATATCAATCAGTGATATCATATTCAATGAAAGTCAGTCGGTAAGCTACTGCTGACTGGTGAGTCAAGCAAATTAACTGCGAACGAGTGACCTACAGCAGTGGGATTCCCGACATTCAGTGGAAATAAAAAATAAATCAGTGAAATTCAGCCACTATTTAATTAGTTATGTGGCATGGCACTGATTATAAGTTGCACAATGTTCATTGTGTTCGCTGATTTGGCTCGATTCTCACTGTTTCAAGTTTACCGTGTACAGGACGTTGATCCTAACCAACAATCAACTTTTCCCGCGATAAACGATCGTCTGTACTGTTTACTCGCGGTTTCTTCACTCTTCTTGAATCAAACCTTTATAAAATTATGCCATGTATGACGTGTTTGGTTATTTCCTAAATATTCCATGTGTAACAAGCGTTTTATACTTGTATTAACAATAAAATAAACATTATTTTTAGTTAAATTTAACTTTGACTTATATGTTATCCATAGGATATATTATTTCATTTATAATTAAGATGTATTAAAAACAGCTAAAAAAAATATTTTGTTTGTAATGCCTAGTAAGGAATAGTTCTTGTGCAAAATGTTATTAAAGTGAGTACGCACGAATGCGGTGCGTTGTCCTGGTGCCGACCTCCCGTGGCGCAGTCAGTTGGTGCGCTGCCAGTAAGCCGTCCCCTGATAGGCTTTCAGGCACAACACCGAAGTAAGTTAATAAGCCCTTTACAAGCCAATCCAAGTCCTTTTGGTGTAATTATATGGACTCGGTGAAGCTTTGTTTGCATGATACGAAGAAATATCCTGGCAGTAGAACTTAAGCAGGGCTTCAGAAAAGTTTGAAGTAACCGTGAATGCATTATAACCCTGCCATTTCGCTTTTTTTTTTTTGTAAGCTTACTTATTCTGTGAAGAGGCAGTAACAGTTTTACGAGACTTACACACCTCGTCCAACATAAGAGTGGGTTAGGACGAGAAGCCTCATAAACCTGCGTTCTCTCTCTCTCTTTCTTTCTCTCTCTCTCTCTCTCTCTCTCTCTCTCTCTCTCTCCCCCCTTGCGGCAGGCTATAGGCTATCCACGGTTATTTTAGCACTTTTTAAATCAACATTTAATGTCACTTCCCTTCACTTGCGTATATATTAGGTGAACGCTTACTGATACGAGCCCAGTAATATCGGTTACGACGGAAATTAAGTAGTTCCACGTCGTGACGTAAAGTTAAATGTGTCAGACAAACGTTTGTGATTACTGAAATTCCATTTTATTTTGCATCCCGTCTTTTTTAATTCGTATAAGCGTAAGAATCAGCACATCTGTAAAATGTTTACCTTTCTAATAATTTCACAGTTTCACTTAACTTACGTATGAATAAGATGAGCAGGCCTAAGGCAACGTTAATTTTAACATGTGGTGGAAGAACACACTATGTTCGTACGAGTAGATCTTAAGCAGGGCTTTCAAAAGTGCTCCGTTTACCGCGAGCAGGCTACAGGTGTGCTAGAACCAGGTTTGAGAGCAGGCTGGGAATGGAGGGGGGAGGGGGCGTGGCGTCCCGAGGCAGAGCGGCATTCCTGCGGCGCAGGGGCTGCGACAGGTGGCCAGGCGGTCGAGCCACCGCGGTCCAGTTACTGTTGCCGGATGGCCGCGGCCCAAGAAGAGCAACCTCGCAGCATCCCGTCTCCTAGCCCCGCTCTTCTCATTAATACGCTCATCAAGCGCATCACTGTGAGCGCAGCAAGTGGTGGCGTCTCTGCCAACTACGGCTGATATCGCGGGCTCCTCACACTTCCTGAATCGAACCTTAGAAAAATCACCCCGTTTATGACATGTCTGGTTATTTAGTAAATATTACATGTATCACAAGCGTTTTATACCTCTATTAACATTAAAGTATTTTATTTTTCGTTTAATTGAAGTTTTACCAGAATTACAATAATAAATAATAAAATTTCATTAATAATAAATATGAATACAAACAATGAGAAAATGTGTGCGTTGGTAGCGCCTAGTAAGAAGTAGTTCCCATGCAAAATATTATTGCAACTGAGTGCGCACGAATTCGGCGCGTTGTCCTTTCGTGTGATTTTCTAAATTTAGTTAAGCTTAGTTTGCACGAGGCGGAGGAATATCCTGGTAGTAGAATTTCATCAGGGCTTCAGAAAAGTGTGAAGGAACCCAGAATGGATTATACTCAGAAAATTAACATTAATACTACGTTTCTTCATTTCGGGTGTTGCAACTCAGGAGCGGATCTAGACTTTCTGTTTGCGAGACCGAGGAGTTTTGGGATGGGGAGGAGGACGCTGTCTTATCGTAATTTTTTGGAAACTCAGTATATTGCGATATATATCTTCATTTCAGTTTTAAAACATTTCCAAGACAGTTTCATTTCAATTTAAAGTTTTGGGGGGGAGGCGGAGGTGGTATGTCCCCTGATACTCCCTTCCCCCCTCTGTATCGCCCCTGGTTGTAACCAAAGAAATCTTATTGCTTCTAAATAAACACAAATCCATATTTTGAATGTTTTTGTGCCCCCTTCTCGGTGTACAGGAAGTATACTTCTCGTAATTAAAAATCATATTTGTTTCTTATGTCAAAACAGGCGTAGTAAATATTCTTTATACAAATAAGATACGTAATAACTTACTTCTAAATATTTTTAAAATTTATATTTGGTTACTTTATATGCTAATTACATATCTTAAATTTAAATTATATAAAAATGTGAACTATAAACATATTTTAGCATTGAATACGGTTTTCTTGAATTGTTTTTTCTCAGATGCGAAAATGAAAAAACTCCACAAGTTGGTACAGGAAAATGGCGTGTGAAACGGGTAGTACGTTTTCCTTCCTTCCCAGAGCCTCTTTCTACGTGTTTACGAATACCCGATGGTTTCGTACACATCAACTGCGCTTCCCAGTGTCTTGATAAAGGTCATCCGTAGCGTATTATTAATAACGTAATAACGAGAAGCCGCGGTAAGGTTCTCGCGATCCTCCATCCTTGTAATTATATTTACGTGTGTGTCATTTCGTTTGGACGGTACTTACGTACAGATTGCAATAATTTCATTATGCTTGGTTTACTGTGTTTTTTTTTTTAATTTGGCAATTTACAAAATTTCAGAGCTCTTTTTACTCGGAAGTTTGTAACTATTTGTATAGTACGATTCACAATCTCAGAGAATTATATATATCACATATACAATGTGTATAGATAATATAACATTATCAAAACTTACCTGAGAGTTAACGCAAGGCGTTCACTTGTCGTTATGCACTCCCTGAAGTTGGTGTTTCTTTCTCAATTTACCGTGAGTTGGAAGCCGCCGATAATGATATGAACGTCCGGATTTCGTGGGAAGGATTCTGTGCGAACAGCAAGTAAGTTTAGCTTATTTTATGAAAATAAGTCATTTGTAGAAATACTCTCTGCAGTTTCTTGCCAAACGTTAGGGCCGAAATCCGTGAAAACCCTTTGAAAGTGGTGGCTTTCCAAACACGAGAATTCGTTGTCTGTAAGTATTTCGATACCGCGGAATATTTCGTGTAAAATTAACCTCACCATCTTTGTCATGTCAGACGAAATTCGGTTTCCACAGTGGATACGCGGAGGGTACATTAATTTTTTCGAAATGACAACCGTCTGTTTAGTTGACTCTCCTAGAAACGATAGACTTAGATCACCTGTTCTGCATATCTGTGTGTGCGTCACCCCTACCACTATTCAAGCAGTTTCCGCTAAACAAATTTTAATTTTTAAAAGAATTTATATGTATTGCACTTATAAATATTAATATTGGTTCAAACACTAGGACAGGTGAAGTGCTCGCCAAATAAACAGGGTATAAAAATATATCTAACGATTATTTGTTTCTGCCAAATATTTTTTTTTTCGTTTACGCAAACCATTAAACCTAATTTTAAAGGAAGAAAGAAAAAAATTCGAGGAGATTTCAATGACGTAACTGTGTTAACTGCCTTAGTTCGAGTAGATTTTGCGGGAAGCAGTAAAGTGTAAAAAAACAGGATGTAAGCATGCATGGCGTGGTTGGACGTTCAGAAACTGCATCAACGCGCAGTGGATGAAAGCGGTACGTGAATAGTCACCTTGAAAGTCGGAACAAGATTTCGCGGCTGCGAGACCTGGAACGCAGTTTGTTTTCCTTCCCGTAACCAGGTTGGTTACGTAACGCGACATTTTTGCCGCGGTGAAATCAGCCTCAGACCTTTTTCCTGTATTCAGCCGTGAGAAAATAAAAGTACAGAGGCTGGAGTAGTAAAGATGAAACCGCGGCCGCCAAAACTGTACTGCTAGCCTATGCAGTTTTCTGGTCATGAATGAAAAAGCTGCTTGGCTACAGACTTTATTGTTACTAAAAATGTAAAACAAAAAAAAAAGAACCGAAGCAATATTTTTTTTTTTTTTACGTCTTCGGTTTCCACTTGTCTCGGAACAATAGCCACAACGGACTGTGTGTTACAAAACTCACAAGTCATTTACCATGCATAAAAGAAACTCGTGAATGGTGCCGCTTGTTTCTTCGAAAGTCTAAACACAGCGCAGTTGTAGAACACAGAGTACCCACGCCGTAATTTTTTTGTTTGTATTTTTGCAAGGAATTCCCTCGAAACCCGTTGCCAACACCACAATCAAGTAGGAGAAAATGCCACATATCTTACCGCGGAATGTGTGAAACTAATGTCGGACCTCAAACAGACAAGTGTTGTAGACATCAAGTTTTTTTTTAATAAACTTGCAGTCATAGTCCGTCCACGTTTACTTCCACCTTAGTCTAGAAAATTACACCAAAGGGACAACGCGCCGCATTCGTGCGCACTCAGTTTAATAATATGTAGCGTGAGAACTATTTCTTATTAGGCGTTACCAACACTTATATTTTTATCTGTTCTATATGTGTTAGTTATAATTCAAATTTAATTTATAAATTGCATATAAGCAAAATTTTAATGTAACCAAAAATAAGATAACGTCACTATGTTAACAAGTACAAAGAAAAAAGTGTAATGTTGTGGCAACAGTAGTAATGTAACTACACCATACATTTTTTGTTATCTGTGAGTTGTCAGTAACTAATGTTGGGGTTATTTTAATATAATATTGTAGAATGAAATAGAGAGATCTGGTGCTGGAGCTGGGGGCTGGGGACAAAGGGACTAGCCAGCGGCCATCTTGGATTTCCCTGTTTTCCCTTTCCCCCCAAAACAGCCTCTTTTCCCCTCAAAAACTCCTAAAATATCTCCTTTTCCCTAAAAATTTCTTTTAAAACTGGCACAATTTTCTGCAAAAAATGCGTTTTGCACAATGTGGCTGGCACTTGCACAAAATGGCGGAATGTGGCGAAAATTGTGCAACAACCAGCCACATTGTGCAATAATTTACAACCAACTCATGCTCTGTCATTCCATGCCAGCACCACTCATCTTGTCTGAAGAATGTTCGAGTTCATTGCCCTACCATGCAACTTAAATATCCACCTTGTTATAAGCATATATTCTACGACCTATGCCGAGTACGCATATGCTAAGGACGCCTATACCATTCACACACATTTATAATGCTATTTGTATATATACTAATCGCGCACATGTCAATCACACCGCCATCTTGCCGTCGTCCGCCCACCATATTGGATTCGCGTCACCAAACTACCATTCGTGCCCGCTAGAGCGTAGCATCAAGGTTGTCGGACCAAGGACACCTTATGCCCTCTTGTAAGCATAGTTGGCTGTTCTTTCCAAACCGTTTAAGATACAGTCACCAAATTCACATAATAGGCCTCACTTCCGATGACAAACAAGGTGGTAGGGTCAAGTATACTTTAAGCCCTCTTACAAGCATAGTTGCCAGACATTTCCCACCCGCCAAAGCTACGACCACCAAATTCACATCACAGACATCACATCTGGCTGCAATCAAGTGTTGCGGCGAGACAACTTTTGTTTTGCTGCAAAACAAATTTTTTGTTGAATTGATGTAAACATTTGAGTTAATTTTACTGTTTTTTTTTTTGCTTTAAATAAAAAAATTAGTGTAAAATAAATTAAGTACAATTATTTTGTCATAAAAATAAATATTACTAACAAAAAAAATGCCGGCAGATTAGGGAACCGAACCCATACCCTGAGTGATTGACGCAATGCACTTCACGGCACCCGGCGCCCTATCAACTGCTCTTCCGTAACATATTTGATTGCTTTTCATATAGGAGGTATTGATAGAATTTAAACTACAAACTGCAGTTCTCTTTCGTTATGTGGAAATTCTTTATGCTCTAGAAATATATGCATATTTGGCACACGTAAGCTGCTTTGCAAGTCTTGAGGGCTGGTCTAGACTACATTTTGATTTCATATTGTGCTTTAAAATTTAAATATGGTGGTTTCATTTCACGACGTTATCGCCGTCCACTACTCACCGCCATTGTTCAACAGTATTAATTTTACTACAACAGTAATTTTTTGTTACCTGTGAACCGTCAGTAACTAATTTTGCTCTTAATGTAATATACCGCTAGGTTATAATGTTAGTGTAAAATTAAAATTAACACGTAACAACATTATATCCTTTTTGTACTGTCAACTTCAAGGTGGTGATTATGTTACGGAAAAACAAATATTGTGTTGAACTGATGTTAACATTTGTGTTAAACATTTTTTTTTTCCTTTAAAAAACATCCCGATGTAAAATAAAACAATTATTGGCTATTATTCCAAATGAGAGCTTTCAAAAGTTTGAAGACTCCGATAACAGATTCTATAATGCGTTTTTACGCGAGCGTGTGCACGCTTAATGACAGCGTGCCGGCTGTCATTAACAATGAGACTGTTGCTACAACAGTCTCATTGTTTTCACTCATCACAGCAAGCTGTAGTCGAATGGGACACCTTTTTTTTACCCCCTAATATAATTATATCCAGATAAAATACGACTGCATGACGTACAGAGTAATGTTTTTTTAATGAAGCTGACTTTTTTTTCGTAGTTATACATACGTCCGGTAAATTCGCAATTTTTATCATTTTTTTTTACGTTTGCACATTCATTAGAGTAACAATACTTCAAGATTCATTCAACCGCCGTTACACACATAGGCACCGTGTATAGGGAGAAGGGGGGAGGGGGTCACCCTCCATTTTTCAGCCTGCAACCCCCCCCCCC
>NQII01000503.1:472679-548966 GCA_002778355.1 Clitarchus hookeri
GGACGCCGAGGCTGCTGGCGTGTCGCCAGTGGGGCGAGCCGTCCTGTCCTGCCGCCATCAGCACGCAGGACGATCTCCCGCCGTCATCCTTGGCCCCGCCGCGCGTCCGTCCGATACCTGCGCGGCTGGCCTTGCGCAAACACTACCTCTCTCCCCGTAGCGCTGAATACGTACAGCCTCGTTCACCTGCCTGCTGGATGCCAGCTTACCGTCCCTGCAACTGCTGGAGTGGTCAATGGGAAAACACTTGTTAACTAAACTGTGTTCTAACTACAAACCACGTCGTTTACTATAGTCGTGTTGGCAGCGAAGCAGTCGAACGTTGGGACACAGGTTCTGCGTAGCCAGCGAGATCGTTCTACTCCATATTCACTGTACGCTGCATAGGTATTTACGTATTCTGTGCGTGGTCACGCCATGTCACGACTGCGTGCCTGCATGTTCTGTGGTCACGACAAACTCTGTCAGGGAAGGACCTGGCAGCGATTCTGAAACATCTGTAGTTCAACTGCCAAACGTAAACGTGATGTGCGACCTATGTTCCCGAGCACGTAGGTCTATCTTTGCCCATGGATACATCTACTGGTACTCACCAAAATCTTTTAGTTTCATTTTGTGGTTCTAACTAGTTTAGAAGTTGCAGGCTCCCAAACATGTGCGAAAAGTTGCTTTTCATGCCAACACTTAGAATGAACATTTGCTCACGTTTACATCATTGAGAAAAAGTTTTTGACATTTAAATGAAAATAACTGTTTCAATTTAACAAATATGATACAGTGTATAATAAGGCTTAATAAAAAAACTCACCATATGATACTATACAGTTTGCAATTCACTTAGCCTACTTCAGCTGCCGCAGTCTTATTTCTGAAATTGAACTTTCAGTTTCAGTGACAGTTCAGTGTTTTTCTCTTCAGTAATATTAAATGTTCTTCCTGTTATAGTTGTGAACTCTGTAGGTCACAGGACATCTAGAACATTCTTCATCTCCACCCATGAAACATCATCTTTCTTTAAACTGAATGTTGTTGATGGACCACGTGGTTTCTGGAAGACCACCTCGATATCACTATTTTCCTTCGAAACCTCACAAACTCTACCAATGTGCCATCTGTTATCATAAACACATACAATGTTGCGTGCTGGTTGGAATTACTATGTCGTTTTCTCTGCACAATAAATTGTTTTTCGAGTAGAATAAAAATTATGTTAATTAATCTTTGTTAAAACAAAGAACATCGAAGTTTTAAAAATGTTTTACCTTATGCAAATAGATTTGACAAAGAATGTGCCTAACAAAACTGGAATCGATTGATCGATGATTCAACATGTGTATCGATATATCAACTCAAGTCCTATCGATATATCGGTATACGCTCTGGAGCATGTTTTTAACTGCAGAGCCGATCCAACATCATCAGAAATTAAATAATTTTAGCATTACGAATTCTGGATAATTTATTACTCGTAAGCAAAAGTAAAAAAATTGTAATTCATACACAAAATTAAACTATCAAAGCCTCAAAAATTTCCTCTATTTTTGGGAAATTCCCTGACTTTTCCCTGACCAAGAAAATTCCCTGACTTTTCCCAGTTTTCCCGAAGCATAGCCACCCTGAATGAGTAATTAGAGGGTAACTAAGGTGGAATGATACAGCATGATGTCAATATGGTGGGGTGGAATGAAGGTGACTAAGGTGGAATGCAAGAGCAAGAGAAAATATGTATTGAATTATAGAGCATGAGAAAATGGAATCCAATATGGCGGTTTCAAGGGAGTATAGCACAAGTGACAGAATGAGTAATCAGAATGTGAGGTGAAAAGGAATGATAGAGCATGATGTCACGATGTCAGGGTGGAGTGAAGTCCACTAAAGTAGAATGTGAGAGTATAAAAAAATAGGGATGGAATGATAGAGAATAATAAAATTAAATCCAAGGTAGTGGGGTGGAACGATGATGACTAAGGTCGAATGAAAGCAAGTAATTCGAAAACAATATGGGTGACAAGATGGTTGCCATAAACAAGATGATGGGTAATATAAGGTGGCCGGAAACAATATGGCGGCGATGACGTCAACAGTTAAAGGTCACGGATCCGGACCCTGGACCCTGCGCCAGAATCGGCTATTTCCTTCTACTCGCACTGACCTTGCTCTCAAGATCTCGATGTTAAGAGCCGCCCAAATCCTTCCACTCGGGTTAGGTTGGGTTAAATTGTGTTAATTTGGTTTATGTGTGATCATGCTAGGCTATTTTTTATTTCGTTGGTCACATGGACTAATAATTCCTACCCTAATTTGTTGTATTCAGTCAATATTTCATACTAAAACACTACTTAACTTACAAAAATAATGTAACTTTATTATTTGTTCTGAATTTTAAAAAATTAAGCACTTTTCAAAAATAATTAATCTTTATTTCCTAAAACCGTTGCTACAACTAATATTATTTGACTTTGATGGTTTTTTTAATGTAAACTATAAAGGCAGCCCAACAAAAAGCGTGCTTGCAATGTGTCTTTGTGCTTGATGCGCGTGTCGGTCTCATCACTCCCTTGCTTCTGTGCATCGAAAGCTGAGAATTGGAAATAGCTCCACGTAAAGGGATGCCGATTAAAAATCGATGCTAATGCTGCCTGGTTTTTTTTTCTTTCGGAATGTGTATTTTTTTGTATAATCGTTTTTCGATTCAGCGGAACCTTTGTGTCTTGTTTGACCTTATGAATTTTGCCGAGTTTTGGACTGTCGTATTTATTGATTGTTCTATTTTTACTGAATTTAATATTTTGGTCGTTTATATCTTTATGAGTTTATGGTTAAAATTATTCCTGGCTGTGTAGGTTTGTTTCCAAGGCCATACATAGCACATCCTAGCATACAGGACGTTATGTCCGTACAACTGGCCTGAAAAAGATCGAAAATAGATTTGTTGTCAATCGAGTTTTCGTCCCTCCAATTTTCCATGCGCGTCGATATTACGTCTCGATCTGGATCGATCAAAGAAATCGATTAATTAGGTAAAGATCGGCTCGCCTACTACGTAAGCGGGCGTGTTATCCACGGGTCAGTGCCAGCTACAGGGTTCAGGATTTGTGGTAGGTATGCAGCCAGGTTGGCTGAGAACGCTTCGTATGAACGCTTTAGCGGCCCGCGTAACTGTAGAAGAATAACGGACCCAAACTTGTTCGGGCTCATTACATAGTTAACGTAGCGGCACTGCTGGCAGGAGCGGGGAAAGGGCAATAAGTTCCGGTTTGGAAACAACCCATCCATCTTCGAAATATGATGGCTACTTTAAGCTCCCATCCTCCCCGCACCGAGATAAAGTTTGTGCCTGCGCTTCTGAATGGTAGTACTGGAAAGTTCTAGACGGCGATCATTTGAGTGTTCGAGTGGTGTGTTTGCATCACTCTGGTTAAGCCTGCGCCAAATCATTGAAAAGAAGTCCACCCCCTCCATACTAGTTNTCCCAACTAATAAATAGTGCTCATCCAACTTTCTCCTTTAGCATTTTCTATTGATGAATAAGTAAGTTGAACTTATATTCTGTCGATTGTGTTTTTACCATGCCTATGCCGGGTTGAAAATTACACCAAAGGTACAACGCACAACATCTGTGAGTACTCAGTTTAGTAGTATTTTGTGTTAGAACTATTTCTTACTAGTCATTACCAACACACCTATATTTTCTAGCTGGTTTTATTCGTATTAACTATAAATGAAATACTGTAATATGTAGATAAAACATAAGTAAAAGTTAAATTTAACCAAAATTAAGATAGCGTACTTCTGTGTCAATAAAATTATAAAACACTTGTGACACCTACGTGGCATATTTAGTCAACAACTTAGCGCGCCATGCATGGGGTGATTTTTCAAAGGTTTAATTTTAAAAAAAATGAAGACACCGTGGATAGAGTACACTCTGTGCTGCGACTGTGATCGATTAACACCGCGTGATATATTGAGAAACGTCCACAGTTTACGTTGAAGGTGCAGCATGCATGCGTGTAATTGCCACGGGCGTCTTAAAGCTTTCTTGTGACACTAATGCAACGTCCGAAGGTAATTTTGCGTCCGTAATTAAAGGAGGTTGTTTTTTTTTCNAAAGCTTTCTTGTGACACTAATGCAACGTCCGAAGGTAATTTTGCGTCCGTAATTAAAGGAGGTTGTTTTTTTTTCCCCCGTGCTGCGGATGACCAAGTTGTGAAGTTGTGACACCGTAGCCGACATACCGCTGGCCACCTGTCTTGCGTCTAGGTTCGATCCTCGCCTCCTCCCCCATGCCCATACTACAAATCAGGTCTTCCTAGAGAATACCTGTGTGCCACTGGGTCGCTGTCGACGGTATTTTGGTCGCAAACCATCACGTGCCACGGCCGCGTTTCCCTGCTGCGAGCTAACCNTCCCCCGTGCTGCGGATGACCAAGTTGTGAAGTTGTGACACCGTAGCCGACATACCGCTGGCCACCTGTCTTGCGTCTAGGTTCGATCCTCGCCTCCTCCCCCATGCCCATACTACAAATCAGGTCTTCCGAGAGAATACCTGTGTGTCACTGGGTCGCTGTCGACGGTATTTTGGTCGCAAACCATCACGTGCCACGGCCGCGTTTCCCTGCTGCGAGCTAACCTGCATGACTGCAACTTTCTTTTCTGGACCATTCAAGTTGACGTGCACTTCCTTTATTGCTCCGCTGTGGAACTTTATTGGGTATTGGACAGGTAAAATTTATTTTGTGCCGATATTTTCTTTCGTTAAACATGTTTGATGCCTTTTACTTAATTATTTTATATTAATGTGAAATTCGGGTCAATTTGATTGCACTTTAAGTAAAATAACTTTCATGTATTAAAACATTAGGTTGCATAGATATTTTTTTTTTTTAATTAACTGATAAAGTCAAAAAAATTACGTTTTCGTGATGTTGGAATATGGAAATGCAAACCATTCAACGAACCGAAAGAATTGTATGTTAAATTTCTGTCATTTCTGCTTTAAGTTAGGTCAAAAATTTCTTTACCTTAAATTATTTTAATTGTTCTTATACGCGTAAATTTATGTTAAAATAGGCCTATATATAATTTTGATACCATACACGATGTTTACGTGCTTACGTGATGCATGATAATATGCCAAACTTAAGGCCACGGTTTTACGTACACGTGGAAGTGTAATGTAGAGCGTTTTACGTGCAACATGAAGTGATCACAATCCCGGTCAAAACCTTGACCGGATAGCACGGGATTGTTGTCTTGTTTTATTACAGGTTTGTTATTGAGGCCAGTCAGTGGCCAAACACGCCTTTTGGTGAACTAGAAGCTATATATTCTCTCTCCACTGTACAAACATAGGATATACATTTTATGTGCAGTATAGCTAATTTTTTTCAGAACAGTTTACTAGAGAAAAGTCTATAATCTAGAAGCGAAAATGTATCAGCTTTCCTGCGTTCTTTTACAGCCGCGTTATTAAATTTTATATTCCGTTTATTATATGAGTAGTTAGGAAATGCCGATTCTAGGGCAAGGGCTGAGGGCTGCGGCGCCATTTTGGATGACATTATAATAGTTCATTATATATTGTATTCAATATGTCAACGCATCTAGGTGAACAAAACCTGCTTGGGGGCCCATTTACTTTCATTCTTGTTCCCTTTAATATTTTTAGGGACGGGCGACATATACCATGCAAAGCTCCTCCCCATACCCTAATGGCTAGGGCCAGTGACTTTTCGCGTAAAAATCGGAGCACACAGTAGACTTCAATACTATATACACACCTCATTTGTTGTTATACCTCCACTGGCTGCTGGTGCCGTGTCCGTCTTTGCCCAAGCCACTCAGGACCAACTCCGACACTGAACCTTCGTGATTCGTGCGCAAACGGTTAACACGGGCCAGAACTTTTTTTTTTTAGCCTATCAAAGAAGCTGGATGACCCTACAGTGCTTTGGACTGTATCTTGTCTCGAAATCTTTTCGCGAAATATCACTGCCCCTACTAATGGCTAATGCTACTTCGTGGTGTGTGTAATGAGCTACGCGTGTTTGGAATCTAGCTTGTGATCACAGTAATCCGCGGAGTGTTTCCCATCCCAGGTCATGTGAGACTGGTCCGCCCACGTGCGAGCCGCGCTCGCGATGCTGTACCTGTAGCCGGAACCCACGGACCGGCCTCGCTCCGACACGTCCTGTTGCGCCATCGCGCAGCCACGTGACACCTCGCTCCCAGGAATGCAGTCCCACATGCGCCTCACTGACACTTGCCACAGGCTGTGCCGCTGCCACACAGATACAGTGGCCGGCAGTTATCTGGGCAAGTCTCAATGGAGAAGGGGCGAGAAAGATAAACAAAACGGGTGTAAAGGGGGTGCGCGCGCAGCCCACAGCCATGTACTGGCTGTTCGAAAAACATTCATAGCAGATAATGTTTGTCACTGAGGATGGAAGGGAATGGTAACACGCAGAGATGCAGCAAATTTATTAACATCAGATAACGGAAAATAATAAAGACTCCGTTACTTATGACATTTACCATGGTTCGCCTTTAGTAGAGCCGTTATCAGTTCAGTACAGTTAGTTGTTTTGTTTTTTGTAAATTGAAATTTATTGCTGTTAAAAATCTTTTTTTTTTTTTTTAAGAACTGATGTAGTATTTGTATACGGAAGATGTTTACATACCAGCATTGTAATGAAATCGATACAGTGTTTGTAGACGATATTAGGTGTACAGTTTTTGTGTGTATCTTATCTATTCGCCTTTCACATTATGTAGTGCTTGTCGGTAAAGGGTTTTGTAACTAAAGTTGTATAATTTTCTTTTAATACTGAGGGGACAATTAAATTCGGTAAAACATGTCGACTATTATTGGAAGTATTGCATTTTTTATGGCGTAAAGTGCAATGTGTACATAAACAATATGTATACATTTATTTGCCTACTTCATCTGTAACTGGATCGCAATCAGTAACAATATTCACATCTCTCTGCTCCAGTTTTAATAAACACGAATGGTCGCCCTAAGAAAATAATTCTCACAGACTGTACACACCAGTATACAAAAACCTCTCTGAAGGTCAATGATGCATCATTCCTGGCAGCCTGCTTGCCTGTTATCTTATGAAATTTGTGAACTCAGACGGGAGTACAATGCCGCTCCATCCCTTCTTTAAAAATATCTCCATATTGTATTTAGTGGGAGAGAAATGCTCATACGCGCCCAGCGATGGGTTTTTAAAAGATGTTATTTACACAGCTGTTTCATTAATAATCACAAATATAATCCGATAGACGAAACTCATTGGGGATGAAATAGTTTGTGAAAAATTTGCAGATTCTCCCAGCATGCACCGATGGGCTAACGTCACTAGCCAAGCCATCTGGTAATACAATTGTAAGATATATTCAGTCAACAGCACTACTTTGTAAATATTGCTATCAACTTTATATGTGTAGTATACAATACTATTATACCTAATGCCATTTCTCGTGATAACTAATATTTACGTATTTTAGTTTACATATAATTTGGTAATGTAGTTTAGCTGGAAATCATATGTATTTTACTGCACACCCTATAATTCATTACATAAGATGGCGGCCAGCTTGTCCCCGCGTCTCTGCGAGGACACCAGGTGGCGAGGAACTGTATATTTCTAACTACTGACACGGGTAGATATTTTGAACTGTAGCCTAAAGTCGGTGGTGGTGTTCCAAAAATTGCGGAGAATTGGAAACACCAGTTGGGGTCTGAACTTCAGAACTCTTCTAATAATATACAAAGCAGTTTTTGAGGCTATAGTCTCCTATGGAGCAGTAATGTGGCATCACCGCGCCGAACTTTCGTGGCACAAAAGAAAGCTAATAAGTGCACAGAGAGCAGCACTGCTGACCGTAACTAGTGCATATAAAACTGTCCCAAATGAGTCTCTCCCGGTGGTAGCCGGTGTGTTGCCTGTTGACCTATTGGTTAGGTACAGGGGCCTGGTAGCGGAGGCATCGCGGGCGCGTAGGCTGAGGAAGGAAGAAAAAGAAATAATCTTGGATGGCATATTGGATAAATGGCAAGAAAGATGGACAAGCTCTGAAAAAGGCTGGCAAACCTTTGAACTTCTGCCAGACATTAGAACCAGACTGCACTGCAAATGGTTACGAGTGAACCACTACAGTATGCAGCTCTTAACTGGCCATGGTAACTTCAAAGCCAAGCTACACAGCCTGCGACTCGTGGTGTCCCCGCTTTGCGAGGTCTGCGGAATGGATGATACCGTTCAACACGTTTTGTCAAACTGTTTGAAGACTGAGGACATAAGGGAACAATTTCAAGCACAGATTGAAGAAATGGGCATTCACTTGGAAGTCAATATTGTAATGGAAGACAAACAGCGCCATAGAATGTGGAATGAATTCGCAACCAAAATTGGAAGGAGGTTAGAAGATTTTGACAAATGGAACAGGCGAATTTCTGATGACCCATAATAGGGTACTCAGGTAAAGGCTTTATAGTGCTAAAGTCGGAGTATTCTTGATTGGCGAGGAGGACAGGTTTTAATGAGAAAACCAGTAGAATACTGTGTTAACGGCAAGTAAGAAAAGTGAATGGCCCGAAGAGACCAAGAGGAAAGTGCCGTGCACTGTCTTACCCACCAGGGTACAGTTGCAGTGCGGGAGGATGGAGGGTGTGCTGGCCTTCGGGCCTTAAAACCTGTAGCCTAACGTATTAATTTTGTTCAGGTTTGAGTTTCTTACGGACATTCTTCCCTCGTCACACTCCTCTCTGTTTTCCACACATTTGTTTAAAACTGTTGGCATTTTTAGCCACCAATAGGTACAGGGAAACCTGATTCTCGTGAAAATATTTAACTACCAGTTGTATTTCATAACACTTTCGTTATTGGACGGTTTCCGTGTTACACGTCGTAGGTGTTTGCGTGCGAATCACAGCCTTGCAGAGTTGGAGTTATCTAATTCTGATTGACTAGTCAAGTGTAAAAATGTCTTCTCACAAAGACACGTCATCGATAAGCAAAAGAAAACTACTGGTACGTCCGTAAGGTATGGAAATCTAGCCTATGCGGATACCTTTTCGCGAAATTCAGGTGTCCCTCCCTACCAATCAATAGGTGTCATATTTATTTCCTGTTCATCGCTGCATAGGCCAATCTTACCTTCATTTGCTTCTGTTCCCTCATCTTGGACGATGTTTGATTGGGTTTCCTTGCTGATAACTGTATTCCGTAGAAATAACAGCTGGTTGTAAAAGACGTTAGGGTTCTTGCGGGAAGCATCAGATCCGCTCTTGATACTTTTTATTCGTAGTTTCCCACATTCGTCTATACAAAAGTAATTTCGCACGATTTTCTTATGTTTTTTTTTTTCAGAATCTTATTTTACATCACAACGAATAAAGACGCAATATGTTAAGAGTGTCGCCAAAAATTTCATTATTTTATATTTGTAAGAAATACCGTCCAGTTTGTAGACATTACTTGTAAGTATTCTTCCCCCGCATAAAATGTTTTTAGATCGCCTAGTTTTTGCATTATGGTATGTCAAAATCACAATTTTAGTGTTTTTGTGCATACAAATAAAATAAACGAAACCATGTACAGAAAATTTAACGAGGGTGATTGAAAGGTCATGTCTTGATTTTTTTTATGGTTCAGGTACTTAGCAACAGATATTTAACAAAAAAATTATATATTATTACAAAACAAAAATATGTAAAAAATTCCATTGTTTTGAATATTTCCTAAAAATTGCTAACATAAAAGTGTAGCGTGGTTTTAAAGAATTCTTGAAGTAACTGAGGTACCTTATTTCAGCTCGAATTATCACATTTCGGTAAGTGAGTTGGTTTTTGTTATTTGTACCCCCTGAAACATTAAAATTGTGATTTTTTCGTGCCATTATGGGAAATAAATTTACTGCCTAAAATTTTGTTTATGGGAGAAAATAGTACTTGTAAGTAATGTCTAGATGTTTATCACTAGAGACGTGCAAAATTCGTGTTATTCTGTGGCTGCAGACTGAACTTCAAGACGCTATGTGCACGTTTAACTCCTGTCATTGGCCGACAGCATGTGCAGCACGTCTCAGCCAATAGCAAAGGTTCAACGGTTGAGCAACCAATAGCCAGTGCAGCGTTGTCATTAACCAATGGAATCACGAGTGTACTCAGTGAGGTATAGGGTAAAGAACTCTAGCATGTCACCTAAAAATAACGCGGATTTTGTACGTCTCTATGTATCAGTAGTTCGTACAATTATAAAATAAGGAATTTTTTTTGTGACCAGCATCCTTGAAGCATCTACTAAGCCTAAGATCACGCTGTGCGCTTGCTTGAAGTAGGATATCTTCAGCGCTAAAATAGATTAACAGAGAAGTGACAACAGAGCAGTTCTGTAATCAGGTTTCAGGGTGGGACAGGACAGCAACCAAACTTTGGTACCGGCATTAAAATGCTCTGTTAGTTTATTGTAGTTCTGTTTGCTGCAGGAATAGTTCACATTTCTGAAGTTGTTCTGCTGAAGTAACTACAGTATTTGTTCTATCGCAATAACAGACGGTTCTGTTCCTGGAACTATACTATAGTTACAGGTGCAATGGGGCCGCGGTGATTTAGTGGCCAGACTACCTTCCTACCACCGAGACGAACCGGGTTCTATTCCCGGCGGGTTCGCTCCCGGATTTTCGCATTTGGTCGGTGGGTTTTCTCGAGGATCTCCTGTTTCTCGCGCCCTTGCATTCCGGCGCTGCTCTATACTCGCCTCGTTTCACCCTCATCGGCTCTCAAGACCTCGCTGTTAAGAGCCGCCCAAATCTCTTCACTCACGAGAACACTGCACGTCAGTAGTGGCGATGGCGTACTTGATGCGCGAGGCAGTGTCGACCTTATCGCTCCTGCGCCTCTCGGCCTCGAACGCGGAGTAAAAGCTCCACGTAGGCACCGGGTTAGTTTCAGCGGTGAATGCAGGCCGGTAAAGCGAGGCAGGTTTGAGGCCGGGAGCATGACGGGCAGTAATGGACTTCCCAGTTCCTGGTCTGCTTTTTCCGCAGTCTCTCCCTCCCGGAAAGAAGGAAGGCATTGCGCGGCCCGCTGGACGCTCCTCGCGATCACCAGCCGACCGCGATCTGATCCCAGCGTGCCCGCGCGCCGGAACAGTCACTCCAGTCCAGCCATCATCCCGAAGGCAGGTTCACGCCGAAGTCTACTCGGGTCTCGCTACCTTACCTTTGCATTTACTGTGTCCGCTTTTTATTTTATTAAATGGTACCTATGTTCACATTGGAGCTGAGAAAGTCTCGTCTTTGATCAGTTGTAATTCAGTACCATAGTCTATTCGCGGTTTCTTCACACTTTTTGAATCAAACATTTGAAAAATCACCCCATGTATGACGTGTTTGGTTGTTTCATAAATATGTAATTTTTAACCAGCGTTTTATACTCCCGTTAACATACAAGTATCAATTATTTTTGGTTAAATTAAACTTTTATTCATATTTCATCTTTAAATTATATCTAATTTATAATTAATATTAATGAAAACAGAGAGAAAATAGGTGTGTTGTTAATGTCTAGTAAGAAATAATTCTTACGCAAAATGTTATTACATTGAGTGCGCATGAATGCGGTGCGTTGTTCCTCTGGTGTAATCTTCTAGTAGACTCGGTTAAACTTTTATTGCTTGAAGTGGAGGAATACCCTGGAAGCAGAACTTTAGCAGGAAAATAACCGTGAGTGGGCTATATGAGCTGTTCACGGTAAACTGTCTGAGCACTTTTGAAAGCCACATTGTGTATTCTTCCGCCATATGCAAAATTAACATTGCCATGGACCTGATCGCTTTATTCATGCATCCGTCGAGTGAAACTGTGAAATTCTCACAAAAGCAAATATTTAACTAATTTGCTAATTCTTACACTTAAATACATTAAAATTCAGACAGCAAAACAAATAACTTCAGTGTTCACAAATGCTTACCTTACTCTTTTAATTCAACGATAATACATGGAACTACTTTCCCTCCGTCGTTACCACATTCTAAATTCGAATCAGTGGAAAACCATTAATTCAAAGTGAAATTCAATTAACTCGAATCAGTAAAAATGGCTCCACCTATAATCAGTGGAAAACCACTTATTGTTTCAGTGAAACAATTGCAGTGATTGAATAAGAGACGGCCAACTGCAGCGGAGAATTAAATACTGTTTTTATTGAATTTAGTCAAATAATTACGAGAAGTAAACACATTTACGATAGTTTACTATTTATATTACGTAGTTTACCTTAATTTAAAAAAGAAAATATATATGCGTAGGTGGCCGGGATCAATCTCACACACCAATTCTATTTCGCTTTTAGGTCGTGACCTTACCGTCTGCGCAACCAAGTAAAACAAAATTGCCCCGCTCTCTAAACGGATTTTGAAATAAACTTTGCTCTTAATTATTTTAGAAAATAATAGCTGAACCCCGATATTGAATGCGTATTCAACATCATCCTGGACAGACAGGTTAACTCCAGCTGTTATCTGCGGCAAGAACAGTCCAGCCAACCTCCGTGATCACGTGTTTATCTTAGCCTGCCAGAAAAACCCACCTCCGGAAATGGAGATGCTATCTGGGAAATTTGTTGCTACCGGTCATTGCCGACAGAGCTGTTGCAACGGGCACTGTCCTTGGAGGTGGCTGTACGCGCCAAGGCTTTTGTTGCGTTGCGTTTGTCGTTTGTTACAGCTGTTGACGGATCCGCGCACCTAGGTCTGGAAATAACATTAGCAGTATTCCTGGAAGTAAATATTAGTGTATTTTAAAAATCTGTTCTTCATGTTGGGGCCACGGTGGCTGGGCGGTTAGCCAGCTCGCCTCCCACCAAGACGAACCGAGTTCAATCCCCGGCTGGGTCACCGGATTTTTGCGTGTGGGAATCGTGCCGGATGATTCCGCTGGTCGGCGGGTTTTTTCGGGGATCTTCCGTTTCCCCCGCTTTTTCATTCCGGCGCCGCTCCACACTCACCTCAGTCACCCTCATCGGCTCTCAAGACCTCGCTGTTAAGAGCCGCCCAAATCTCTTCATTACTGTTCTTCATGTTTGCATAAAACGTGTTTCCTCAAATCCGTTTTACAGGAATTGTCTTTTATTTTATGCGATTTTTGGCTACTCGATATGACAAATTAAGCTACTTGATTACAGAGTTATCTAGCAACCTTGGCTTCTCAAGTGCCACAACTTCTAGCACGGACGGTAGTAACTAATGCATGCCCACTGAGCCAAATAAAAATGTTCGCTTACACAGTCCACCACAAAATCACAGAGCCGGTCATCGAAAAAGGACCTTGTACGCCAAAGTTAGCCTCTCGGCGAAAGCAAGTTCAGGAAGAGTGTAAATCCGGCTCATCTTGTGTTATTGTGGTGTCCAGGGATGAGGCACAAGCAAGTTTGAGGGGACGAACCGCTTGTGCAACGGTGAAAGCTGTCTTCTGTCCGAAGAGATACCGCGGTGCCTTTGCAAATGCCATGCGCCGGCAGTGGCTTGCAGATGCCTCGGAGGAAAAGCCGGCTTGTAACCGCTTGGCGTCCAACTGGAAACATGTCCTACTACCCTTTGCTGCGTGTGGCGTATACTTTGGTCGTGTTGATGTTACTGGTCAGCAGGAAACCATTTAGGAAAACCAACAGCCAACCACTGATCTCGGAGGCGGAACACTCGTCAGCAGTTCCAGCAGTAGAAATAAATGGCGTCCGCTATGCCCGACAAGTTTGTTGTCATAACTTTACTATACGCTGTTCATGGTAAACTGAGCGATTTAGAAATCAACCTTTGAAAAATATCACTGCTTCTACTCGCGTATATCTTGACGGGCATACTGACTGGCATGCGCCCAGTAAATTTGGTAACGACGGAGAGAAAAGTTGTTCAATGATTTAACATTGAATTAAAAGTGTTAGGTAAATATTCGTGAATACTGGTTTATTTTGTTTTATGTTTTTTTAATGCATACAAGCCTAAGAATCAGCAAAATTTTAAAAATATTTACTTGTATAGAAATGTTATTGTTTCTCTTGACTAACGCATGAATAAAGTGATCAGGCCCGTGGCTATAGTAATTGTACATATGGCGGAAGAATACACCATATGCATACAAATAGATCTTAAGGAGGGCTTTCAAAAGTACTCAGTTTACCCCGAACTGCCTATAAAGGATGTGTTTTTCCACGATAGGGAGATAGATTTGTAAATATAATTGTATTGACATTCAATTCCGGGGAAAACAATTGAGTACTAGCCCATCCTTATTCTGTTTGCATCCTCTGCGGATAACAGCCGTACAGTTTCTTGGTTATAATTATCGTTTACAGCCGCCATGATTGTTCGTCTGCTACTGCCGAGACTTCCCTCCGCGTATGGGTGGCCTCAGCAGGTAGTGTAGCCTCCACCCCAGACGCCGAAACAACTCGTCAGTGACTCGTCAGCAGAATCAGTAAATAAAGGAAACTCGTGAGCGGTCTCAGTCCCGAGTAGAAGCTCGAATCAGAAATTTCTGGAAACTTTCTTAACCATGCGAGTCCAGCATCCAGTCACGCAGTTTATCCCCTTTTCACTGACGAGAATACCTCTTTTTGTGCTTGGAGTCTTATTTCCTCTCATTTAAGACATTTTAATGCGAATGAGACTCGAACTGCTTAAAAATACTGAATAAAAAACTGTACTACCGAAGAGTTCTGGCGGAAGACTTTCGGCCTTCGCGTATGTAATGTGCACGCTGGTAATGTGTCTTGTATTATCGGGACTGTAATAGTGATCATATCAGTATGGCTACTATTCAAACACATTTCCAATGTACGAAGCAGACACGAGTCCTGTCACGGATCTTTCAAACAACCATTTGGTGTCGGAACAGCAACAGCAACTACAGACCGTTAGTAGCCAAGGTTATTAAATTTAATTTTTATAACTTGTGGGTAAACGGTGCAACCAGTTCGTATTTGAAATAAGATTTGTTTTATTGAATAAAATATTTAAACCTAAAAATATGTTTATGTATTCTTGTTAACATCATAGAAATTTGAATTGTAAGGTTCTTCCCAAGTATTGTCGTCACTCACGCCCTCAAGGGGCCGCGGTTGTAAAGCGGATAGAGCGCTAGTCTCCCACTAAGGCAAACCGGGTTCGATTCTCGGCGGGGGGTCGCTCCCGGATTTTTGCACGTGGGGATAGTGCTGGACGATCCTGCTGGTCGGCGGGTTTTCTCGGGATCTCCCTTTTCTCCCCACCCCTTGCATTCCGGCGCTGCTCCATACTCACCTCGCTTCACTCTCATCGGCTCTCAAGACCTCGATGTTAAGATGCCGCCCGTACCTTTCCATTCTACTCCACTCACGCCCGTCATTCGTTCCGTCCGTAAAATTTACGTCATAAAAAGTTGTCGTAAATCTTGTACATAAATTTGATTATTTTATTTTTATAAAGTCAGGAACTTGTTAATATTCTTCGTTACTGATTAAGCCATTTTTATTGGCGTGATTTTCAAATGTTGTGTGATATTTCATAATGATGACGGTCAAATTGTCAGGCATTATGCTTTGGTATGGCATATTTTGTTGACGTTCTAATGTATAGTTAATGAGGTTAATTGGAGTTTTTAGTAATTTCTAGTATTTAAAATCTGCCTCAGCAGTGAACTGAGTTCAGTACAGTCACGTGTTAGTCACAGAGCACACTTACGGACAGCTTGCGCTGTGAGTCACATATTGAATAACTCAGTGTTGCAAGCGATCCCTAGCTTCCTCTCCAGATGCAATAGTTGCTCTGACAGATGTATCTATATCAGAAGACAGTATGCTCACCTTCCCAAACACGGGGAACTGTACACACGCAGGAGGCCACGTTTGGATATCCAGGTCGTGCTGAGTGAAATACAGCGGAATGAGCAAGTCTAAGTGGCGGTAGATTGAGTGGAGCTAGTTTTAAGTTAGGTAAGGGCCTTGGAAACCAAAAAATTATTTATTTTATAACGGTACCAAACATTGATCAACTTGTACACATTATATATGATGACATTTTTCTTGAATAAAAAAGTTTTACACTTAATATTTTTTGAATAATTTGATGTAAAATCCAAAATATTTTTCGTTTTGCTACAGCCATAATAACAAATACCAAGGCTACCGCTTTATATATATATATATATATATATATATATATATATAATCACCAAATAACAGTTCATGCATTTTTAAAAATGTTAAAAATATGCACAAATGTATTTATGTTCATGTGTATGGCCTGTTATTTGGTGATTACATATGTGTAACGCAGTGGTCCGTGGCATTAGTTTACATTGTAAATGTTATAATTTGTACAACATTGTTAGTATTTGTTCTTACGGCTGCAGAAAAACAGAAAAATTTGGGATTTGACATCATTATTCAAAAAATATAGAGTGTAAAAATTTTTAATTCGAGAAAAATGGCATTACATACAATGCGTACAAGTTAAACAATGTTTGGTACAAATATAAAATAATCAATTTTTTCGTATCCGACGGTCTTAAATACTCCACCGCGTGGATAGACTCAAGTCTCGCGAGCCTTTGGTAGTATGTTGAATGAAGTGTCATGCGCGCCAGATCAGATCATGAATTCGTTTAATTTATCTAAAACTATAGTTCACAATAATTTTTATTTCGTTATCTGAAAGAGATTTATATAAGGACTACATCAATGTAAATATTTTTTTTTTTTAATTATTATAGTTTTCAGAATATATAACCGAAAAAATCAAACATTTCGGAATGTGGGAGGCCAATTTTCTATGCTGCGAATTAACTGTGCCAACTAAATCACATGCCACGGGATCTATATCATACGCAAAACATATTGATTAAATATCAAGGATATTTAACAATTGGTACTCGGGTACTGGCCTCCTGAGTTTCTTTTAAAATGGGCATCAACGCCTAATTAAGGCAAGCGGTGCACATTCTGGCGTTTCATGTACACCGAAGCCGCTTCAGATTGCGTGTTATCTTCAATAAGAATCCAACTTCCCTACCCACGAAACTGTTGTCGCACCATCTTGGTACGAGACCAGCGCGGGGCCATCACAGTTGGCTGTTCCCAGTCGCAGGGAAGGTTTCCTCTCTTGGGTGCACGTTCCGTGGTAACTATAGATTAGTTTTATTATTTTACTTTTATATATATATATTTTTTTTTTGCGCACTTCCAATTTGAGGACAGATGAATAGCTGCCCTGCTTGGCTTTCAGATTTGTCTCACCGCAACGCCAAATATGGCTGAATCCCTGTTAATATGAGCACTTTTGAAATAAGCCTTTGAAAAAATATTTCTGCCTGTCTCTGCATTTATTTTAAAGTAAAACACTGAATCAAGTACTTTGTGAAAAGTCGGCAACGAATTGGGGGAAACAATATATCCATATCTTGATGCCTTGTAAAACGTGTAGTGTGTACTTTTTCCGCCGTTGAAGGTGTTTTCAATTTTTTTTTTTGCGCGAATAACAGCAAGAATGATTGTAATAGTTATTAGCATTAGCCATACATATTAATGTTTCTGAATGCTGTTTACAGTAAACTGAGCACCTTTAAAATTAACTTTTGAAATGTATTTCAACGGGCACACTGACTGCTGGCATGCGCCCAGTAAAGTTGGTAACGACAGACGGAAAGCAGTTTCATGTCTTACCGTTGAATTGTAAGTGTTTGGCAAACATTTGTAGATACTGAAATATATATTATTTTTTTTATGCGTATAAGTAGGGACTGTAAAATTTCGCGAATTCATCTTAGGACAAGCTACACTTCAAGCACATGTGCATGTATGGGATGCTTGCAATTGGATCACAGTTCATTAGACACGCCCGCAGGTAAACTCTGAGCCAATAGCAGACCGGCAAGGAAACAAGCGCCGAATCCCGTGCCACCTGGTCTGAGCTAAAGCTGCCTTTATATACTCTGCGGCGGCAGCCAATCAACAACAGAAAGCTGAAGCTCGAAAACTCAGCCGTGGAGACCAGCCTACGGGTCGTTCAAAAAGCGATATTTTTCTGTCCCTACATATAAGTGAAAGAATGAGCAAATTTGTAAAACAAGTGTACTTTTCGAATAATTTCGCAGTTTCACTTGACCGATGCATGACTAAAGTGATCAGGCCCATGGCAATGTTAATTTTTACACATGGCGGAAGAATATACGAAGTGCGTGCAAGTAGATCTTAAGCAGGGCTTTCAAAAGTGCTCAGTTTACTGTGAACAACCTATAACAGTTGTACAGTTTCGCTTGATCAGCGTATGTATGCCAGTCGCTGATTCCGTCACAATACATATTAGGTAGGGGCAGTGATATTTCGCGAAAAGATTTAGAGACAATATACAGTCCAAAACACTGTAGGGTCGTCCATCTTCTTTGATTGGCTAAAAAATGTTCTGGCCCGAAGGTTCAGTGTCGGAGTTACTTAGTCCTGGGTGGCTTGGTCAAAGACGGACACGCTACCAGCAGCTAATGGAGGTATAACAACAGCTGAGGTGTGTATATAGTATTGAAGTCTACTGTGTGCTCCGATTTTTACGCGAAATGTCGCTGGCCCTAATATTAGATAATACGTTTGGCGGAAGAATACACCGTAGGCATAAAGGAGAAATTAAGCTGGGCTTTCAAAAGTGTCCCATTAAGTGCGAACAAACTGTGGTGAGAAAATGCATACCTAATAAATTTTATCCATGAGAATGTTTAAATTACAGCTTCGTGAAATAATAATAATAATAATTATTATTATTATTATAAAAAAGAACAGTTTCCTGGTGTTGCGAAATTACCAAATAAATAATTACTACAACTGAAAATTGTACAGAATGGTGAGGAGAAAAATTAAAATTCTGTTAATTGTATGGTCTTTCGTACGATATTTGATGTTGCTTAGTTTTTTTTTTATTTTATTTTTTTAGTTTAACTTAAAGTTACTCTACTTAAAACATTAGCTTTAAACATTTTGCTAAAATTCACAACGTAAAACTTAAATATTTTAATGACATTTGTGGAAACTTTAATCTGAGAATTGCAGTTGATTTCTTGCTATATGAAACGCAGGCAGAAACCTAGCCTGAAACGAAAATTAGCGCGAGTAACTTGCACAGTCAAATAGGGTCAGTTGCAACCTGCCTGCTTCTAACTCCAGTGTAAGGTGGCCGCTTACCTGGCGATTGAACTGCGTTACAGTGTGTTTGAAATTCTTTTTTTGAGGGGGGGGGGGACCAATGAGCGTACACACAAAATGCTTATCCACGATAATAAAACACACTTCAGAGTAATCGTGTTGGGGTAGTTTCAAGCAGTGGTGTAGTTACGGGAGTGGACACGGGTGACATATCCCCTCCCAGACGCCATTTTCAATTGTTTCTGTTTTTCGCTACGCTCTTGTTCACTTTTCGCGTGGCACTGTATACTTTTATTCACGAATATCATGGCATGATAAGATGAAAAAAATATAATCTACCTACTAATTTTATTGCCATGTTAAAAATATGTGGACTAGGTTATGAGCAACATGTTGTTAAACCAATTACATACAGACCATTTTCGGAAGGAACTCTTTATTTTTAAGTTCAGAATGCTCTGAATATGAATCCACCGCAAAATAGGCACTTTTGAAATCAACCATTGGAAAAGGAATTTCTGTCCGTAAGGCACGCGCACTGCAGTACGCACTGACACGCATGCTGCCAGTTATGTTGGCAGCGAAGTAGTGGAAATAATTCTACGACTTGATGTTTATTGACAGTATTACGTGTACACTGAAGAGCCAAAAAAAAAAACTGGTACACACCTGCCTAATATCGTGTAGGACCCCCNAGCACGCAGAAGTGCCGCAAGACGACGTGGCATGAACTCGACTAATGTCTGAAGGTATACAGAAGGCAATTCACACCATGAATCCTGCAGGGAAATCCATTCTGCGCCAATTTGAGAAAGCCAACGTGCAGACAGTGCAAATTAATAAGAGCAGTCAGCAGCAAACACCCGTTCTTTCACGATCTTTTTTCCGGCAGCAGCGATGTCGAAGATGTGATGTTTTACCGGATTCCCGATATTCCCGGTACACTCGACTTTACCAGCATGCGCTACATCCAAATGTTATCGCTACCTCGGAGATGATATGTCCCATCTCTCGTGCGCCGACCATAACACCGCGTTCAAACTCACTTAAATCTCGATAACCTGCCATTGTAGCAGCAGTAACCGATCTAGCTGCCGACAGCATCGCGTTACTCTGATTGGTTCCATACCTCTGTTATTTGCATACGCACGCCTATACCAGTTTTTTTTTCTCTCTCTCTCTTTAGTGTAAATATATGACTTCTGAAACTTAAAGTTTTTCGTTTTGTACTCATAAGAGCACGAATTTGCATATTTTTAACTTGCTTAATTTGTTAAAAATCCCATGGCTACCATTATGATGGCGTATGAATAAAGCCAGACGATGGATGTCAATGTTTAGCTTTCACACATGGGAAAAATACAAAATGAGAGTGCTTTCAAAAGCGCTGAATCAAACGGCAACAGCGTATGAAATTCATTGTCCCAAAATAGTTGTGTTCCTCTCCAGGTGAAAGTTGTGTCTACTCCACCGGTTTCAAGACATCACGCACATTGGAACTATTATTTTAATGTCCTCCAACATGGCTGAAAACCGATTTTTCAGACTGCTGTTTCTCAAAATATACGAACCGGATTCATGTGAAACTGCGATAGAGGAGTGCATTGGACTTTGTTACAGTGTCGCGTCCAATAAAATGACAGGGTCAGCGCTTAAGTCCCGTAGTTCCGGCTGTACGACGGGAACACTGTACGCGAGTTCACAACTTGCGCGTAGAGGCGATATTACTTTACATGTGCCGACCGGCGTCAACCATAGCGCTGCATCAATTTTTGCCTCACACACACAAACGCACAAACATGCCCCTCACTTGGCTTTAGCAGTAACTTGTGTATAGTTTCTTCGCGGTTTCTTCACACTTTTAGAAGCAAACCTTTGAAAAATCGTCCGATGTATGACGACGTTATTGGTTGTATCCTAAATGTCACGTATAGCAAGCGTTTTGCACTTGTGTTAATATAAACATTACCTTATTTTTAGTGAAATTCATATTTCACTTATATTTTATTTATAAAATATATCATTTCATTTATAGCTCTTATCAATAAATAAAAACAGGGAGGAAATAGGTGTGTTGGCAATGCGTAATAAGAAATAGTTATCATGCAAAATTATATTACTCTGAGTGCGCACGAATGCTGTGCGTTGTCCCTTTGGTGTAATTTTCTAGACTCGGTTAAGCTTTTTTTGCACGAGGTGGAGGAATATCTTGGAAGTAGAACTTTAGCAGGGCTTGAGAAAAGTTGGAAGTAACCGGGAATGGACTACAGCGAGTCATCATTCGTCACTTACACATAAATCATATGACCGTTCTGAACAAGCTTAAACAATGATAAACCTACACAGAAAGAATAGGTAACCGCAGTGCCATAAGAAATAAAGAACCTATCTGGCAGTCAAAGAAAACCTTCGGATGTTCGTCGGGCAATTCCTGGTTTGCAAGCTATCGAATTGCACTTCGCGGATAGAGCACCTCGCTAGTAAATTATTCTCCCTAAAAATTTATTCCAATTCTTATGAAGGTTGTTCACGTTAAACTGAGCACTTTTGAAAGTCCTGCTTGAGATCTACTTGTATGAACATTGTGTATTCTTCCACCGTGTGTAAAATTAACACTGCCATGGGACTGACCACTTTACTCTTGCGTCGATCAAGTGAAAATGTGAAATTATTAGNGTGTGTAAAATTAACACTGCCATGGGACTGACCACTTTACTCTTGCGTCGATCAAGTGAAAATGTGAAATTATTAGGAAAGTAAATATTTCACAAATGTTCTAATTCTTACATTTATATGAATTAAACAACAGAAAGTAAAATAAATAATTTCCGTATTCACAAATGTGTAATCGAATACTTTTAATTCTACGCTAAGACATGAAATTACTTTCCCTCAGTCCTTGCCAACTTTAGTGGACATATTCCAGTCAGCGTGTCCGTTAAAATATACGCACGTAGGGATAGTGAAATTTTTCAAAGGTAGATTTCAAATGTGCTCACCTTATTGTGAACAGTCTTTAGCGTCTTGTCTGCGGGGTTTTCGACGCTTGTACTGCAGCCAAGAGAAGACCACGAAAACAAAGGCACGCGGTGTAACCGCCAAGGTCAAAGGGACACAAGCTGCGATGCCACAAAGAAAATAAAAGTACGCTATGAGAGCGAAACACCCAGTAAAAGCTCGGCTTGGCTCTTGTTGCGCAACGCATCGCCTTTGAAACGATAGTCAGAGAGAGGGGTTTCTCACAAATAATTTCAATTTCATATTATAATCTCCAAACTGTATTTTCTTGGTATCACATTCATTAATACAAGGGTGCGCAGTTTCAATAGCATAACAAGTTATTTTGGGCTGAGTGAATGAGAAATTGTTTAAACCTACAGCACATAATTATTTACAATCATGTATCAGATATCCTGCAGAAAATGTTTAGTATGTGTCGTATTACTACTTCATTATTCCATATAATTTCCATTTAAAAAACCTAGAATACAGGAAAGTTTGNTTTAGTATGTGTCGTATTACTACTTCATTATTCCATATAATTTCCATTTAAAAAACCTAGAATACAGGAAAGTTTGTAAAACACGTCATGCGTGGGGTGACTTGATTGTTTCCTAAATACGTCATGTATCACAGGCGTTCTTTACCTCTGTTAACGTAAAAGTACCTTGTTTTTGGTTCAATTGGAATTTTACTTATATTTCATTTATGAGGTATAGTATTTCATTTATTAGTGGTATGAATAAAAACAGATATAAAATAGGTATGTAGGTAATGATTTAGTAAGAAATAGTTCTCGTTCAAAAATATTATCAAAACGAGTGCGCACGGATGTGGTGTGTTGTCCCGTTTGTTTAATTTTCTAGACTCGGTTAAGCTTTGTTCGCACGAGGCGGAGGAATATCTTGGAAGAAGCCTTTAGCGGAGTTTCGGAGCGGTTGTGGGTAACCCGTGAGTGGACTAGGTGCGGCCAGTCCGCAGGCTAACTTCAACCAGCTGCAATGTTACCAGACGGAGCTCTNTAACCCGTGAGTGGACTAGGTGCGGCCAGTCCGCAGGCTAACTTCAACCAGCTGCAATGTTACCAGACGGAGCTCTGCAGTTGGGTGTGCATGTCGGAGGCCGGGTCCTCGGTCGACCTCGGTCCGTGTCGTGGTGGTCCTCGCGCTACGCGGGTGTCGACCTTGCCCCCTCCTCCCTCTCCACAGCCCACTCACAACTGAATTAAGCTGGGCCTACGATAGAAAAAAATAACGTTGAATTACGCGTTAAGACGCGTGCAGAAGAATCGGAACTGCGTTATCTTATGTACTGGTTTTCAATGTTACTTTGCAGGTCGTCGTGTGCATGGTTGGGATTTGCTTAAGCGTTAAAAGAAATAGTTATATTTTATATCTCAAGTGAAACTTATGAGGCGACGACCAATCAGAACAGAGTAGTCGGTGTTGTTGGCGGGGAACTGTTATTTGCAGTAATGTAAGTATTTTAAAAAAATGTTTAAAAAGTGCGTGTGTGCACATGTTTACGATTATTTTAATCAACAAAAGTTTCTCTCGCAGAAAATGTCGGCCTTCGGAGTATGATCTTCTTAAATATGGTCGTGGTATACGAAGTTAGGTTAGGAACAAAAGTACGCAGGGCAGGCTTGTTGCATGTTTCCATCGGCTGGAATTAATAATTAAACCTTATTTGGAAACTGAAGACGTGTTTCCGTATGCTAGGTCAGTGCTTACTGCATAATACTTAACGAATAATTTTTTTGTTGTAAACCCGGCTTTACTCTTGCTTCACGGCTGAGTGCTGCTGAAAGACATGCTTAGTTCCTCCTTAAGGCCCTTTTTCACCCCTTTTACACAAATTCTTAGTTTTCGCGTTATAATTTCGGATTCATAGTTATTACTGACAATGTACGATTATCTGCGTGTTGTAAAAAGTCAAGAACTTTTTAAGAAAATATTAATACTGTAAATTCTCGACTTTTTACAACAAGCAGATAACACACGATTAAAGTTACGCCCAAAAATATTATACAACTAGTAAAATGTAAATTTTCGATAATCGTACATTGTCATTAATTACTATGAATCCGAAATTATGACGCGAAAACGAAGAATTTCTACAAAAGAGGTGAAGCCGAGCCTTAACACTTTGAGGACTACGCTCGAGTGTAGCTCGAGCAGAAATATTTTGAAAATTTCTTTGTCATTGAAAAGAAAACTAGAATTTTCACGCACTGGAACTGCCTGTGTTTAACAGGTTCTTACAAGAACTCTATAGCTCAGTAACGATAACTTTCCTGGCCTAGACATATTTTTGTTACATCTCCGCGAAGACAGGTGTGACTGTAAAACATCTTACACAAATAAAGATATTTGATTGGGACAAAAACAACTCATCGCCTGAGTGACTGAAGACCAGCCAATAATGAACGTTGTAGAGCACGGTAGGGTTTTCATTGTCATGTTGGCCAATAGAACGGTGGTGAGTGGGAACACGGAGGCCAAAAGAACCGGTGTTCCTGCAGTGGTAGATCTAACTTGTCTTGGTTGTCTTGTAAATGCGTGCTGACCTCAGAGTGTTAGGATAAGTTCGCGGTGCAGTAGTGACCGGCATAGAAATGTTTGATAGAGCCGTAGGTTGACGCAGAAGTGCGTGGATGTATCGCGAACGAGCCGTGGCGGCGGGTTTTCTCCAGTGCGTGCGACGGCGGCGTTATCTCGCGTTCTCGCGTGCTCCCGACTAGTTACACGGGCCCGCGCACACCGACACAATCCTCCGCAAGCTCCAAGCTTCCCACGGCAAGACGTTTCTCAAGCTACCTGCGAAACTCCCGTAATTACACGCAGCGACCTCCGGGGATACAACTTCCTGCTCAGCTGTCGCGCTCGTAGCATGTCAAGTACCTGGCATCTTGTCCGGCTGCAGCAGTACATTGTTAGTAGAGCTAGTGATTCTTCGCGAAAAAAAAATATGAGTACGCGGTAGACTTCGATACTATTATCACCCAACAGCAGTTTGTCTGCTGCCGTTGGTCGCTGTCTGCTTGAGAAGGCGTTTTCGTATTTGACCGGGCCACTCATAACTCGGCAGCATCGGCACGGCTCCTACGTTATTCGTGTGCAGACAGTTAACACGTGTCGGAAAGTAATTCAGCCAATAAAGACCCTACAGTGTTTTGAAATATAACTTGTCTTGAAATATTTTCGTGAAATTTCACTACCCCTAATTATTGGAAACCTGGAGGTATTCGCGGATTACTTTCGGGTCGATCGAGAATAAAAAAACTCTTTGGTTCAGGCTGCTACTTCAATTGGTTCATGCGTTATTTAACACATCCTGAAGAACCCTGAATCAATAATAAACACGTGACAAAATGCAGACAGGCCCAACCATTCCCTTCCGCTGTGAAAGCAGCGCAACAATGAGATTTTTATTTCCGTTAGAGCCCCGAGTATTTCGCGGGTTGAGTTGGCAGCAAGCTAGGCTGGACAGCCCTGTATACACTCAAGACATAATCGTTTGCTTATTGGTGGCTGTGATTAAGTGAGGCCTCTGCACAGGACTGTTAAACACTCACTCACACTACTGCTCCCTGCTTATTACTGGCTCACAGTTAAACGGGGCGTGTCAAAACAACTGTCGTCCAATTACAGCAGTAGGAGAAAAGAACAAGTGTTTGGAGTCTACCTCGCCTCCGAATGAATTCCCGGAATACTCGTGGCTCTAGTTATTGTACACAACACTGTGCAGCCTAGCCTACAGGTCATTGAATGCGCGTATTCGCGTATCTCGGTAAATAAATGTTCTGGAAATTAAACTTTTTGCCAGAAAAGATAAAAGAACAATTATCTATGCCTTTATGTTTTTACTTGTATCATGGAGAAAAGAATTTGTGAAAATGGTCAAACCTCGCATTTTTAAAGCGCGCGTGTGCAGTTTCCTTATGCGGCAAGTAATTTAAACTGCGGGCTTTCATTGCGTGTAATAAAGTCCCACTGTTACACATCTAACTCACACAGTACAGGACCACGACGGAAACACTGCACGCCTTACGCGTAGGGGCGACGAGGCACTAGGCGTGCGTGTTAGTGTCGCCCGTATCGCTCCCACGCTTCTTGACCTTGAACGCCTGGAGCTGGTTTTTTTTTTTTGCTATTAAAGAGACAAGCGAGGGAGCGATAAGGGCGACACCGACCCACGTACCTATTGCCCCGACGCCTCTACGCGCGAGGTTTTTAAGTGGCGTTCACTGTTTCCGTTGTACCGCTGGAACTATGGGACTTCAATCAGTGACCCTATAGTTTTTATTGGTGCTCGGTCTGTAGCAAAGTTCAGTACACTTTGCGATAAGGCAGTGCGAAAAGGCAGTTTTTAGCCATGTCGGAGAATAGTGTTTGTAACGTGCGCGGTGTCTCGAAAGCAATCTTCGTATTTCGTCTCAAGTCTATTTTTTTTCGTAGATCAGTATATATGACACGCGGTAAGTAGTTTTTCTCCACTCCACTGACATCTTACTTAACTGGCCAAGGCTACCGCAGATGTAGCTGCGATTTTTTACTTCAAGAACACTGGAGCCACGCTGAAGCCTACCTACTTCTAGTACAACGAAACCAACCAATAAACCGAAAAATATTGTTAGCCTCGGTCTAGTATTTACGTGCACAAGTGTTGTAAACCACCTTCGAGAACATTATGTAGTGTGTTTTAAAATATTTCCTAATAGGCGGTCCTGTGCATACCAGGACCGCTCCATGGTCCCGTCTTTCTCACCCCTCCCTCCCTCTTTGTTGTATCACATAACGTCTCGTTGACAGCGAGGTCGTTAAGGTGAACCCCTAGTAAAAAAAAATGTTGAATGTCTCATTGTCACGTCTGACCATAAGGAAACATTACTATATGCTGTCCACAGTAAAATGAGCACTTCCGAAAGCCCTGCTTAAGATCTATTTGCGTGCATCTTGTGTATTATTCAGCCGCATGTATTGATGCGCTGGTCAAGTGAAACTGTGATGCTATTATAAAAATTAGTATTTTACAAATTTCTTAATTCTCACTCCTATTTGCATTTAAATAACAAAAAGTTAGAAATAATTTCGTTATTCACAAATGTTTATGTAACATTTTTAATTCGATATTAGCAAATAAACTACTTTCCCACCGTCGTTTCCAATTTTACTGGGCGCATGCCTGTCAGTGTGCTCGTTGAAATATTCGCAGGTAGGTGCGGCGACGTTTTTCAAACGTTGATTTCAATAGAGCTCACTTTATCGTGAACAACCTTTACGGGCCCTCCCAAGGCCTGGCCATGCGCTCCCAAGAAGCTGAATGTCTTGCAGATTAGATCTGCAACATCAGGATATTATTAGACGCGATGAAAGCCAATGGGCTAAAGTACAGATGCCACCTTGTACTTTTCCCCTTTCCATTGAGGAAACTGCGCGGGAAAGCCTTACAAATGCTGTATTTAATTATTTCAACTTATGTACCGGGAGGCTGAACAGAAGAAAACTTGCATAATAAACCAACCTTAACCTACAGGCAACGTATTGTCAGATTGAGTAATACATGCGCACGTAGTTACGTCATTGTGCAAATAGCCGAGTGTCGAGTGTGTGTACGCGTACGGGTTACTGAACTCGCGAAAACTTTTTTGTCCTTTTTTTATTAGAGGGAACACCACATTTTCGCAGAATATTTACATGTGCGCTAGACTTCAGTATCTCGCATCCACACCTGCAGTTTTCGATTTTTTTTTTCTTTTGCCGCATGTCTTAGGTTACCGTAAACTGGGGTTACTTTGCACCTGCTGGGGTAACTTTGCACCACTCAAAAATTTGGTTTTCCTGCTGTCTGACAAAGAAACAGAGGACTTTAGGTAGGTATTTAAAATTCAGAATTTTTAATGTCGTCTACCCAGGTAGTGTTCCCTGCCTCTTCGCCAAATGGCTGCAAAACAAACGTTTACGGTACTCCGATAGGCTACTAAAAGTCTCATTCGCGGGCTTTTACCCACGACTTATAACATTTAAAGTAATCCAGTCACGAAAGCGAATCTGAGCTGATGTGTTTAGTAATGAAATCTTTTCGCAAAAATGAGGTGTCTCAGTGAGTCACGTGGTGGTACGGGGGTGGCCTTGAATCATTCTGGTCGGCTTTCCCGCCTGGCAAGAGTAACGTGTAGGCCTGTGCTGGCGCACACAAGTGACGCGGGGTTGCCTACCTCGTAGGTGCGTTAACCGCAAACTCTGCTTCGCGGGCTCGCTTTTGGCGACGTAATTCAGAGACGGAGCAAGCTGCTCAGAGAAGCAGAACTGCAGATGGACTCGTCTAACTCCACTGTAGTGTATTCACGGTTACCCCCCAACTTTTCTGAATCGCTGTTAAAGTTCTACTTCCAGGATATTCCTCCTCCTCATGCAAAACAAAGCTTGCAACTGGCCGCCTGGTTGAAGGAATTTCGCACGTCTGAGCCCTAAAAGCGTGGGAGCGCTAGGGGCGACCGAAACATGCGCATCAACTCTCTCATCGCCTCTATGCGCAAAGCATTGAACTGGCATGCAGTCTTGCCGTAGATAACGCACCAGTATGCAACTTTCAGCGGAGACCCTACCATTTTATGACGTAATAATAAAAATATAAAGGTTTTATGTAGGTCCTTATCCCTTTTTTAATCGTTGGTACCGGAATGTTCGTACCTAAAAATGACCTTGAAACACCGGTTTGAGCCATTTTCACTATTACAAAAACATGCTTTAAAGAGAAATGAAGGAACTGAAAAACTTATACAGACGCGTAACGTTTCGTAAATGCTATTCGTAAGCTGGCCTCACTCAGACACGTTGGACGGTTTTTTAAGAAAACGTTTTCTCCTGGATCTCTGCACACCGTTCGGAGGTCCACCCAGGCGGTCACCTCAACCGAGTCTATGGCAACGGACCGTATTCGTGCACACTCAGTGTAATAATATTTTGCATAAGAACTGTTTCTTCCTGGGCGTTACCAACACACACATTTTCTCCATGTTTTATTCATTTTAATTATTAATTAAATATCATTTATAGATGGTTTAATGGAAAAAAGGCGTTTTTATGTAAATACAAAAGTAAAACGGTTGTGATACGTGACATATTTAGGAATCTACCAAGCACGTCATACATGAGGGGATTTTTTCAAAGGTCTGATTCAAAAAGTGTGAAGATACCGCGAATAGACTGAAGTGAAGAATCATGTCAGCATCACAGGTGTGCGCAAGGGGGGTGCTCCACCCTCCATTGCATCGTGTCATTGAGAAGATTAAAAAGAGTATAGTATTGCCAATTTCGTATTTCCACTAAGCAGACTGCGTACTTAAGTGACCACTAAATTAAAAATATTTTTAATGTAGGGTAGGCAACTTGTGATGAATATGTTTATATACATATATATGCTTACTTCGTATTTCTAATATCATAGAAGTGGATCTTCGTTTTGCGACTTACCCCCCTCCCCCCAACAATTACCTAACCCTGCACACGCCTATGGTCAGCATTCGCCTGGAGTGATTTCGAGAAAACCGTTAAAGACCGAAATCAAGGCTGGCCGTACCGGAATTCGAGCCCAGGTCCTGCCCGAATTTGAGTCCGAAGGTTTACCATTGCGTCGCTTCGCTCGGCCGCGTCGGCGTTGTGACAAAGGAACTTGTTTTGCGTGCGCAGTTGGCGTGCACTCCATCTCTCTGGTCACTACGCAGTTTCAGAAGCGCGGGAACGACAAGTGTTGGGTACATGAGCACAAGACGAATAATAGTTCTACCCCATCCTTGGTCTATGGGCCGAGTAGGGATGTTGAAAAAATCGAAATTACGATTTTAATGAATATTTTTTTCCAGGTATAACATTAACATGTCCTTTTAATAAATTCTGTTTCGAATACACAAATAGAATTAAAAAATTACAATGTTCAGTTTGGCGACATGCGCCAAAAACTGGCGCCACGTCTTTCTGCAGTGCCTCGTGTCCTCAATATGTAATATTCCAAGCAACTTTAAATTTGTCAAGTCCTTTAACACATAGCATATCAAATTCTGATATTTTGAAAATCGATATTTTTATTTCGATATATCGTTTCGTAAAACGATACTTTTATAAATAACCAGTATAAATAATATCGATATTTTTTTCCGATATCAACATCCGTTTGGCGCGGGTCTCCAGCCGTAGGCAGCCGGATAAACGCGAGTTGAGCTGAGAGATTTAAGCGGTTCTTAACAACGAGGTCATGAGAGCCGATTAGGGTGAATTGAGGTGAGAATGCAGCAGCGCCGGAATGCAAGGGTGGGGGAAACGGGAGATTCCCGAGAAAAACCCGCTGACCAGCGGCATCGTCCGGCACGATTCCCACTTGCGAAGATCCGGGAGTGGCCCGGTCGGGGATCGAGCCAGGTTCGCCTTGGTGGGAGGAGAGCAGTCTAGCCGCTCAGCTACCGCGACCCCCCAGATGAAAGCGAGCACCACGGCTGTTGCATCACTGACCTTCCCTGCCCTCTGCTGAGCGACCCGCATTCCTCGGTGTGGCCTCGCTGAGGTCACCGGCGAGGCATCCACGTCGCGGGGCGCGACCCACGCTGACTGAGAGAGGCGTGGGTCTATGTGCCAGCGATGGTAACAGTTAGAGAGAAAATTTCCCTTTTGGCTTACAAAAAATTCCCTTTTTTTTTAAGTAAAATTTTCCTCCACCTAAATAGTTTCCTTTAAAAACACACAAAATGACGGCATTACAAGTATATATTAGTAAAGTATAAAGAAAGCACTGGTGTTCATACAGAAACAACCAAACAACCCTTCATTGTATGCTTTAATTGCAATGCAGTCTTACCGTGTAACATTTAATATTCCACATAACTGTTGGCGTCTCCTTTTCCGTCTTCATCCTCCCAGGAATTGTAACCTGGCCTGTATGACGAGATAACAGACACGTGTGCATCTGACACCACGAAATCCGAGATCTTCGTTTGTTTGGATTGGAAATTATTTCTGATCACACATGCGGAATTTAACATATCGGTACTAAGTCTGTTCTGCTTCTGCGTTTGAGCGAGGAATTGTCGGCACAATATAAATACTCAACTAATGCTTGTTGCTTATTTCACAACAAAGACGCCGTTGATGTCAAGAAACTGTAGAAACTCGCAACAACCAACGTAATTATTTAATATCCCGCCGACAATTTGAAATTTCCCCGAATTTTAAGCAATTTCGCGAAAAATTGCCTTTTTTCTCTCGACTCGGAACGTATCAAAATTTCCCTCGAAAAAGGGAAATTTCCCTCGACTTACCATTTCTGCTGTGGGTGTGGCCTTGGGGCGGGGGNCCTGATCAAGTTCTTTCAAGATATTTTCAAATACACTACAAACTTACGAACTTAATACCGGGCAGCTGTATATAATACCGATAGCATATGTGAGTGTGCGAAAAGTAACCTAGCGGCAAGAGGTGTTACTATCATTATATTTTCAGAAATATTTCAAAATATACATGCTATTGTTATTTTTTGGTAACTATTTTCCTCTTTTCAAGCATTTGATATTTTAAGAATAAGTTTTCGTTGCTTAATTTTGTCGCCATGGTTAGATAAACTGCGCTGAAGAGCCAAAAAAAAAAAAACTGATACACCTGCCTGATATCGTGTAGGGCCCCCGCGAGCACGCAGAAGTGCCGCAATACGACGTGGCATGGACTCGACTAATGTCTGAAGGTATGCATGAGGCAATTCACACCATGAATCCTGCAGGGCAGTCCACAAATCCATAGGAGTGCGAGGCGGTGGAGGTATCTTCTGAACAGCACGTTGCAAGGCATCCCAGATATGCTCAATAATGTTCATGTCTGGTGATTTAGGTGGCCAATGGAAGTGTCTAAAGTCAGAAGAGTGTTCCTGGAGCCACTCGGTAGCAACTCTCGACGTGTGGGGTGTCGCATTGTCCTGCTGGAATTGTCCACGTCCGTCGGAATGCACAATGGACATGAATGGGTGCAGGTGATCGGACAGGATGCTTACGTTTCTGTCACCTGTCAGAGTCATATCTAGACGTATCAGGGGTCCCATTTCACGCCAACTGCAGACGCCCCATACCATGACAGAGTCTCCACCAGCTTTAACAATCCCCTGTTGACATGTAGGGTCCATGGGTTCATGAGGATGTCTCCATACCCGTACACGTCCATCCGCCCGATACAATTGGAAACGAGACTCGTCAGACCAAGCAACGTGTTTCCAGTCATCAACAGTCCAATGGCGGTGTTGGCGGGCCCAGGCGAGGCGTAAAGCTTTGTGTCGTGCAGTCAACAACGGTACACGAGTGGGACTTCGGCTCCGATAGCCCATATAAATGATGGTCCGTTGAATAGTTCGCACGCTGGCACTTGATGCCCCAGCATTAAAATCTACGCCAATTTGAGAAAGGGTTGCACGTCTGTCACGTTTAATGATTCTCGTCAGTCGTCGTTTGTCCCGTTCGTTCACGATCTTTTTCCGGCCGCAGCGATGTCGAAGATTTGATGTTTTACCGGATTACCGATATTCACGGTAAACTCGTGAAATGGTCGTACGCGAAAATCTAAATTTTATCGCTACCTCGGAGATGCTATGTCCCATCTCTTGTGCGCCGACTATAACACCACGTTCAAACTCACTTAAATCTTGATAACCTGCCATTGTAGGAGCAGTAACCGATCTAGCAACTTTTCCAGACGCTTTTTGTCTTATATAGGCGCTGCCGACCGCATCGCGTTATTCTGATTGGTTCCATACCTCTGTTATTTGCATACGCACGCCTATATCAGTTTTGTTGGCTCTCCAAGGTATCTATTGAGAAAATAAATTTCGTCTTCATATCCACTACGTTGGTATTGTATCATTAATATCAACTGAATGTATTATTAAACAGAAGTGCTGCTATCTGTTGGCTGAAGGTGACAACATCGCCGGGTTTTCTCGCAAATATCTTCAAGCTGTCCTGTTATAGTATTGTCATAAAACGCCAGAGGAGTGTGTTCGGATTCGTAATATATTAACTCAGTTTTGATCAGTATATTTTATAACTTTACACGCACACACACAGAGTTAATACATTGAAAATCTATGTAATTGCAGGAAATTGAATGAAAATAGCATCTCAGTTTGGCTCCCATGTGTTCGGGTGGCGACTTTTGCATTATCTGCACTCTTCAACGTATCGACTCTTACCCAGCTACACATTCTATAGCCTATCCGCGATTAATTGAGCACTTTTGAAAACAACTTTAAAAAAAAAATGTCACTGCCTCTATCTGCATGTATTCTAACGGGTACATTGCTGACATGGACCCAGTAATGTTCGTGACAACGGAGGGAAAGTAGTTCCATGCGTTAACTTTGAATTAAAAGCAGAGTTAGGTAAACATGTGAATACCGAAGTGTTTTTTGTTTACTTTCTGTTTTTAATGCATATAAAAGTAATAATCGGCAACATTGTCAAATATTTTTTTTCCTATAACTTCACATTTTAATTTGCCTGATGCATGACTTAAGTGGTCAGGCCCTAGGCGACGTTAATTTTACGTATGGTGGATTAACACACAGCGTGCATACAAGTAGATATTCAGCAGGACTTTTCAAAGTGCTCGGTTAACCATGAACAGACTATACACCTTTGGGGCTGAAGTTGCAGAAGGTAATCTACCACGCGAACAAAGCTATCATATGCAATACTTATGATATAAAACTCACGATAAAGTGAGTAAATCTGTGCTTTTGAAAATGTTTGAATTCATACGAATAAAAGTATTTAAAAGCCAACCGAAACGTGATTTTGTCGCAAATTTAGTTTATTATTTACTACTGTAGAAATATACACGAAATTTGGTTTTGTGAAGTTGTATTTGCATTCTTCGCACATCCCGACAACCCGACACGACGAAGAGGAGAAATAGAATCTACTTTTTCGGGCTGTAGGGGCAGCGATGTTGCCGTAGTGACGTCACAATGACCTTGCTGTTCATTGGCTGCGGCTCAGATGTTCTCGTGTCGGGTCGGCCGTGTCAGGGAGCGTACAGGTAGATTTGTATTGTAACTCAAGGGCATAACGAGATATCCAGTGTTGCCAGGTGAGGAATATTAAATTCTTGTACCATGTACCATAAAATTATGATATTCTCCATAAAAATCTGGTACTGTAATAAAGACTCCACCCCCGCCACCAAACCCCGTTATTGTAACGTTGAATTCACAGTAATTTTAAGTACCAAAAAAATTAGCATGATTTTCAAACAACAGTTAAAAATTAAATTTGAAAAATTGGATTGCTATTGGTTAGATTTTATATCTAAATATATTTTTTCACGGTACACAGAGATTAAGTACTTACCAGTGCTTATTTTACAAAATAAAAATTCTAATTCACATTAAATATATTTAGTTAGACTAAATAATAAATAAATAATTGTTAAAAGTTTTCATGACAGTAGTCTGAGATACAACACTATGTATGGCTACAAACTACAAAAACATTATAACCTAAAATGCTCTTAAAAATTTTTGATATAGAATAATTTTTATTTTAGTATACAAAACAATTAAAATTAACAGACACTTTCGCTACATTAGCAAATTTTAGCAAATTTTTGTGACCAACAAAAATCTGGTGTGTAAGCTTACCAGTATGAGAAAAATTCGGTACCTGGTACCAATTGAGAAAATCCGGTGCAAATACCAGAATTCTGGTACGTCTGGCAACACTGGAGATATCCTTATCCTATTCATTAGTTTGCCGAAGCAAGCCGAAGTAGGTTCTACGGTACTGCCAACTTTAGAACACGTGAGTAAAGTACACATTCTCTCTTTATGTTGGTGGTATTGTAGAGACCTCGCCAGCTGTTTTTTTTTTTATATTGTGATTGGTCTATGTTTTCTGGGCAATATTATTGATTCTTCTCTTATTCACATCAGAAATGCATTTTAGCGAATTTAAACCGTAACCGTGAAGGTGAAATGCTAAATTACAACCAGTTTTCTGGGTATATTCATGAAAATACACGTGGCATGAATATACAGACGTGAATGACGCTTACACAAAGCAGTCTCTGATACCAACATCAAAATTAAAATATGCAAATCAATCATGATTTTATATATCTAAAGAGATAAACTTCGATATAATTTATTGTACATTTATGCAATGGGAATATAGTATATACGTTGTTTAAATATGTAATAATTATTTTAACTGCCGAAGTTGCAAGACCGCAGAACCTCGACTTCGGGTATCTTCTTCGTTAAGGTTTCGTTTTGCCTAGGCCGCGTTGCACCTGGTACTACAGCGCTGACCAAGTAGCATACCAAATGGAACGCCATCAGTAAAAATCCGCACTGAGTAGCGCTCAGTACACCCGTCAGCAAAGTTTTCAGCAGTAATACTGACGTCTGCTATGCGTGGTGAAGCAATGGCAGGCCTAAACATGTTGTCAACGGGGATGAATATATTTTTTTCCATTCATCTCCGTTTGATTCAGACTCATCAATTGATTATGAGATCTAAGAATGTGAAAATATACTTTCCACGTGCATCTTACGCAGATAACAACAACGTAACCTGCTCGTTGTCCATCGCCGCCATGTTGCGTCGTCTGCTTTGACCGAGACTGCGTGTCCTCCTGCACGTCAGTAGCTTCCGCCGGAAGTGTAGCCTCCAACCCAGACGCCACTCGTCAGTTACTGTTCAGTAGAGTCAGTATGTAAAGGGACGCTCGTCAGTAAGTTGAGCTGCTGTCAGTACCAAGTATTGGAGTTACGAGGGCCCGGGCGTGGGTATTGTGACTCCGGCGTGCAAGACGACGGAACGGAACAAGCTGGCAGGGGGAACCAGACAGGCAGCTGACCGGCCGACCACCTAGCCGTGTCCTTGAGAGGAGTTCCTGCCTGAGGGTCACTCAACCACCTCCTCCCATCTTCTCCTTCTCTTCCTCTTCTATCTCATTCTTCCGCCGGGGTGTTTCAGCACCTCCTTCTCGCTGCGTCTTTTGCTGCGCCGGACGAAAAAAAAAAATAAAGTTAAAAAAAACCGCGAAAGCACTACGTCTGCCACGGTGGCTGGGCGGTTAGCCTGCTCGCCTCCCACCAAGGCGAACTGGGTTCAATCCCCGGCCTGGTCACTCCCGGATTTTCGCAAGTGGGCATCGTGTCGGACGATGCCGCTGGTCGGCGGGTTTTCTCGGTGATGTCCCGTTTCCCCCGCTTTTTCCTTTCCTGCGCTGCTCCATTCTCACCTCCTTTCACCCTCATCGGCTCTCAAAACCTCGCTTTTCAGAGCCGCTCAAATCTCTCTCAACTCAACTCCAGTACCGCTTCTACGAAGAAGTAGAACACGGTAACGGACATAATGTATGATGTGGATAGGGAATCGCCTAGGTGCCAATAAAAAAATTTGGGTTCCTTTCCTGGAGTTATTTTGAGCACAAAAGCAATGGAATGAGGTGACACACGCACACACGCACATCAAATGCCTAATTTTTTCTACGTGCAAAAAAAAACTGAACCGGAGGCAGGCTTCTCGCTGCTGCATATACGTGCTGTCGCACGGAACAGGGCCCTTACAAGTTTCACAAATTTTCAAGAGCTCAAAATTGTGTTCTACATCTTTAGCATATTACACAATTTTTTCTTTGTGATATGAAATAATAGCCTAAAAATTTTACAATTGCTGGATTTTTTTTTTTTTACAAAAACAAGTAAAGGAAACTGTAAGAATTTTAAATGTGTATATATTTTTCATGCAAATCTTAAAATTGAACAAATTCTGTTAAATATCAGTTGAAATAATTTTATGTCACTTTTTTAATAACATAAAAAATTATTAGTATTTTGTAATTTTCTTTGTCAGTATTTCCATTTTAAATTTTGAAAAAAAAAAGTTAAGTCAAAATAGTTATGAGAATAAATAAACATCCACACGTGCCACATTTTGTTGGTTAATAACGTGGCACTCCTACATTTCCTAACAATGGGCGACGTGATCTCCTGCCAAATAGTCACAGATGATAGCTATATCAGGGTAAAGAGAATATCCCGCATAGAGATCCTCTCCGTTATCTAAAACAAATCACATGATGCAATGGGTAGGTAGGTAAGCTAGTGACGTCATTCGAGACGGAGCAAAGTGTTCAGAGAAGCGGAAACAGGGAAGGAATCGGCCGTGGCCTGTAGTAAAGAACCATCACAGCGATCGCAAGGAATGATTTCAGGAAACCGTGGGAAACAGACATAAAGATGACCGGATCAGGATTCGAACCCGCTTACTTCCGAATACGAGTCCAAAGTTGAACCACTGGGCCACCTTGCTCGGTGATACAATTGGGATGTGAAGGAGACGTCTGATGTGGCTTATGGAAAATAACATGGAAAGGGACATGAAAAGTATCGAAGGACCTGACATTCAGCATAAAGATGATGGCAGTATGAGGAGAATTTAAAACTCGCAGAAATGCAATTTTAAGACATCTCAATCACTCTCCTATATTTTTTTTTTTTGTTATCTTTTAGAGCAGTGTTTTTTAATCTGGGGTCCGCGGACCCCTGGGGGTCCGCGAGTATATGTATGGGGGTCCGCAGTCTCATCTCTGCACCATCTAACAATAGTAAATAAATGCCACCATGTGTCTCGTAATCGCTACGCTTACCTAGCACGACGAACGTGCGCCAGCGGGCGGTGTGCGAGACTGACTGAAGTGAGTGCGGGCCGTGACTGAACAGATTACAAGTGGAATCCGATTTGAGATTACGACTTAGTAGTAACATCAACCCGAATATCACTAATTTACTTGCAAAAAACCAACACCAACCTTCACATTAACGTATTTTTTATTTTAAAAAAAGTATTTTTTTTTTGTATTTGTAGTACTAAAATAAATGGTCCGAAATTTTTGGTGTTTTTTTTATTAAGAGGGTCCTTGAAAATTGTGCTTGATTTCCTACGGGTCCGTGGCTGAAAAAGGTTAGGAAACGCTGTTCTAGAGCAATAAACCTGCCTTTCTTTGATCAACCATCATCACGTTTCTAGTTGAAGTTGAGGGAATGCTACTTACAGAGAAAAGTGATTGGAATTCATGTTTTGATAACAGAATGATTTCATTTTTCAGCAGTAAGATGCTAGAGGTATAGCTTATAGGGTTAATGGCAATGATGTGACTCTATCTCTACATGCGTAGTTTCGTGGTATACCAGTAGAAGACTAGCTGTAGAATCTGCTGATGAGGGCGTCTACGGGCATGCAAATATGGTACCCAATAAAATAAAATCAGTGATATTAGTTCTCTGTAACTCGTTTGATACAGAGTTGCGCTGCTCATCAGGAAACATCACCAGCATGGAGCTATAAAGTTGCGAAAATACACTCTGTATAGTCAGCAGCATTCTGCTGTACCATGCACGTTATTTTAGCTACCTGTTGATGCATCACTGTGCATATTGCTGCGAACAGCAGGCAGCAATTAGCAGCGTGTGTTCCACGGATTATTTTCGTGACTGGCGCATCACAGAGTAGTTCAATGCAGAGGATATTATTAATTCGAAATGATAAACAAACCATGACTGCATTCTTTCGAAATTGTGAACGTCATGTATAAACTGGTTATTTTTTACATTATTGAAGATCTACCTCCATATTACTTGTCTGAGAGATTATTATATTCAGACTAGTGATTATCGTTCTTAATAACAACTGCACAACTGCACTTCCTTTCGAATAAGGAATCTCAGGAAATAGTATCCAAGAAGTAATAAATAGTCATGGTACTTATTGGTACATTCACATAATAAAAAAAAAATTTATGTTATCAATTAATTTCATTATGATTTTAAAAAATTAAAATGGGTGAATATTCAGAAAATATCAACACATGCTTAGTGTCACAACAGTTTACAAAGAAATTATTAAAGCTTTTCTTATTTCAAATTCTTTCGAAGTTCTCGCGTTAAAATTGTGTACTGAAAAATTTGTTTCTAGAGTCTTTTAATGCTTTGGCCATTTATGCGCCTGTTAGTTCGAGGTATGCGGGATCTTCATCAATATTGTCAATCGTCATTAATGCCACTACCATTGTCATTATTTAACTACACAAATATTAAATTATTTAGTGAAATGTATATTTGTGAGATTTTTATTTTCTACACGGCATTTTAAAAATATTTTGACATTATGTACGTAATGTGAATGGACATACGGATGGGAACTATTTGCTTAAACCATTAATGAACTAAGGAACTATCCCTAAGTGCAAAACATTTTTATACATATGAATCTATTTAGTGAATCTTTATTGTATTACATGCAATGAGAAATATTTCCTGTCATTGCATTATTTATGTTTATTGTATTTGTCTTCATTAGTACATGCCTGAATCCACCTTTGCGAGGATTTCAAAAGCTGAAATGGCTCTTATGTCTGAGAATCATGTATGAGATATAGATGTTAAAAACAAGTTATGTGTAAGGCCTGCTGATTTTAAACAGTGATGGTAATAAACAATAAATAATTGAAATAATAGGATGTGGTTGTGAATTCCCGTCACTGTACTGGACCACATACAGTATGCACTGGTCGAAGGTCATATTTTGCAGCCCACTACACTTGTGCACTGAAGTGGGCACTGAGTTAGTTGTCTCTAGAGTCTGGTGCAGCATTCTGGGTGCGATGACGACTAACACATACAAGCACTCATTTCAAGAAATCATGTATCAGTCGCACTTTTCAAGTTTTCAGGGTGCATTGAGTGTGTGTCCAGTGCAGTCACTTGTAAAGCACCTTTAGTTTAGACCAGTGGGTTCTCAAACTTTTCTTCACCACGCACCGCTAGGTGTAGACTGTCAATCTAACATGGATATTTTCAGCCATGTTTTCCATTCAGGTAATAGAATTGTGAAATAACAATTTTACTTATTATTAAAAAATTTTTTGCATAAAACATGTTCAATTGTAGAAAATTTAAAAATCATATAATAAAATTAACAATAAGATGCAATTCATGGCCCACCTACGATCTAGCTATGGACTCTCAGTTTTCCGCAGACCACGATTTGAAAACCACTTGTTTAGACATTAGCAAAGTGTTTGTGGTGTGGTGCAGGCGAGATGACGAGGTAGCAGGAGGGCAGGCGAGTATGGAGAGGCGCTACTCCGTGCCCCCAACCCCCAACAGCATGGTGCCCGCAGCTGTGCCCCCCGCCGATCCCAGGGCGCCCCCCGTCCATGGACTCACGCCGTCCACCTCAGAGGACCTGCACGCCTGGTCCATATACAGGTACGTCTCACGCCACACGCTGCTCCTGTTCTAACCAGCCAGCCGGTGTACAGTTCTGTGTCAGTGTAGCTGGAGCTGTTGTGGTCGTTGCAGCAACACCCGGAAGCGAGGGGGCTGTGAGGGCGACAAATATCCGTCGCCCTGGCGCATCTGCACGCAAGGTTCTGAAACGGCGAGCAGTGCTGCCATCGTTCCGCTTGAACTATGGGACTTTCAGCAGCGACCCTGTAATTGTATTTGTGGGAAGTCTGTTAGCAAAGTTCAGTACGTGGCCCTATACTTGTTTCGAGAGTTTCCAATCAGTACATTTAGCGATAAGAACCGTTTTTTAGCGATGTTGGGGGAGCTCGATAATAGTGTTTGTAGTGTGCACGGTGTCTTGTCGCGAAAACAGTCTTCGTACCACGTCTCGAGTGTATTTGGCTTCCGTTGATCAGTACAAACGACGCGCGCTAAGTAGTTCAGTAAAAAAAAATGTGTATTTCAAACACTCTGCAACGCAGTTCAAGCTCCAGGCACATAGTCCTCTTACGTAGCGAAACAAAGAGTGGGGGCAGGATCAGTGCCGAAAAAATGTCTCCAACTTAGGAAGGGACACGCTACCCCCTATAGGCGATGGGCGTTCTTCTTATGATATTTTTGCTTCTCTTATTAATTTTAATTCAGTATTATAACAATTCATTACAGATAGTATACAATACATCTACACATCTCGGAGAATATCAAAACCAGTTTAGGTGCCCATTTACCAGCGGCGGATCCAGAGGGGAATGACAAGAGACGTGATTCCCCTCCTCCCCCAACCCAAAACCCACACATTGACATGAAATTGTAATATATTAAAATTAACATTAAATTGTATCAGAATTAATTAAAATACTGATTTTTTATTAATTTAATATTTTATCCTAAAATTACGATGAGACAGTGCTCCCTCCTATGGCATGAATCGAAAGTCTAGACCTGCACCTGCAAGATGAGAGAATGACTCCCCTCCCCTTTCCCCCTCCCGCAAAAAAAAGTGTATGTATCTGCTTCTGCCATTTACTCTCATTCTGACTCACTTTAGTAAATTTAGAGAGGAACAATGCATACCCTGCCCCGCCCCCTTCTCTAACTGTTAACCCACAATGCAAGATTATACATTGCCCTTTCCTAAATTTATGAAAGTTCACTAGACTGAGAGAAAATGGACATTGAAACTTAGTTGCATTGATATAGTACAATCTAAAGGTTGTCTTTGTAGTGATATACCTGACTTAATATATGACTTAAATACTTATTTTAATTTTTGCTATAACAACTGTTGAAATATTGTTATAATGTATGTCTGATACTTGCATAAATTTTATTTTTTTTTCAGCAATGTTTGAATGCTCTAAACACGTAATTTATACTGTCATAGATTAGTACAATGAGAACACAATGAGTAGTTCCATAAAACAATTATTTTAATCACTCTGCAACACAGTTCAATTGCAGATAGCAGGTGTGCAGCCTGCTTATTGAAGGAAGGAATTTTCTTGAAATAAATGGCCTCCCCATATCAAGATGAGTCTGAAACCGTTACATTGCAGAGGTTTTGGAGTCTGTTGTTGTCCCCTATCTAAGGGACCAGCTTGGGGCCTTGTACCAACAGGACACTGCGCGATCTCACGCTGCTTCCTTGTGCTTCCTGTGTGTTCGCCATATATCATGTGTGGTCCATGGCCTGCCACGGGGCACCTGCGGCCACAACAGATGAACTTTGGGCATGCATCGAAGCAGCATGGGCAGAGATACCCTAGAGGGACGTTCAAAGTCTCTTCCTCTCAAATCAGTGTCATGTAGCAGATGATGGGTATCCCGTCTGATAAATCTGGTTGTGATGGCTCGTGTGATTCTTGGTGTTACAATCTTAAGGTGCCCGCCTAGTTGAAGGAATTTTGCAAGTCTGAGGCCTACAAGAGTGGGAGCACTAGGGGCGACCGAGATATGCGCATCAACTCTCTCGTCGCCTCTACCCACAAAGCACTGAACTGGCGTGAAGTTTTGCCGTTGATAACGCGCCTCTATGTGACTTTCAGCGGAGACACTACCATGTTATGACCTAATAATAATAATAAAGGTTTAATGTTTTGTACCAGAAAATTCATACCTAAAAATGACCGTTAAAACACCCGTTTGAGCCATTTTCACAATCACAAAAACACGCTGTAGAGATAAATGACAAACTGAAAAACGTATACTGACGTGTAAAGTTTCTGATATGCTATTCATAAGCAGACCTCACTGAGACACGTTGAATTGTTTTTTAACAAAATATTTTCTGCTGGAGCTGTGCACACCGTTTTGCGGCCTACCCAGGCGGCCACCTTAATGGTAACCTCTAATATTACTCAGAAAATTTGTATGCATTAATTGTTTACACACAAAATGATTTGCAGATTTTATCTTAGTGATTGACTTTGTTGTCAGAAATCCCCAGGAATTACTTCAATTTTTACTTAGTCCTTTCGAAACGTATACTTAAAAACTGTTGGTGAGTAAAATTGTTTGCCTGATGACATGAACATTTGAAGTAAATGTTATGTTATTTTGTGCTGACCAGGCAAAACCTGAATTCGGATTTCACTGACTCTGCCCTGGGGTCAAGTGAAAAATCTCCCCTGCCATATGGAAACTTCCAGCTTCGAGAATCAACTGTGCAGTCGATATTAAGTCACCCACGTTATGGACCCAAGTAAGTAACAGCAGTGCTGCAACTCCGCTTGTGTAATAATGGCATTGTAGAGTAGTTTGTAAAATCAACGTTAGCACGTATATCTCAGAAAATAAATGTTCTAGAAATAAAATATTTTTCCAGGAAATGTAAAAAGCAATAATCAACACTTGCCACTTTTATGCTTATTCTATCAAATATATTTAAAAAGAAAAAAATTAGTGTCAGTGGTTAAAAATAGTATTTTTAGGGCTTTCCTACTCGGTTTCCTCAAAAGAAATCAAAACATTACAAAGTGGCATATGTAGTTTAATCCATTGTTTTGCATTGTGTGTAATAATATTATACTGTTATCAATCCAATATGCGAGAAATTTGACTTCTTGGGAGGGCCCGACGCAGTGCTTTCTATGACGAAATGTGATCTTGAAGCATTTAATATTGTTTACTAGTGATTCCTCATAAGGCTGTTTCCGTTCTTGTTTCTAAGGATGCGAATGAAGTAAAAACAGAGTTTCTGGTCATTATGAAACTATGCTTACAAGTTAACTTGAACATAATCAACAAAGTAGTTTGTATGGAGCTTGTCAGCAAATATTTGACTGCAGAGCTCAAAATTCTGAACTTATATACTTGGTTGTAACATTTTTTGTGCTACAAAATAGTTGTTTGTATTATCACAGTGAACTTAAGAGCATCTTTCTCAGAAAAACTTAAGGCTCCTACCTACCTAGAGCTTTTTCCAAGATTGAGACAGAGAAGCACGGGAGCGATAAGGTCAACACTACCAAGCGCATCAAATGCACCATCGACGCTAAGCACAAGGCTCTGAACTGGCGTGCAGTGTTCTCGTTGCGCTGCGTGTACCTATGGGACTTTCAGCGGCGATCCTATTATTTTATTGGTAGAAAGTCTGCAGGAAGGTTCAACGCAGGGCCCTTAAGTGGTTTTGTATGCATCTGATGCGTATATTTTGAGATACAGCGCTTTTAAAAAGCAGTTTTTAGCCATTTTGGAGTACTCTGAAATGGTGTTTCTAATTTCTAATTTACGTGACTTCTTAAAACCACTCAACAGCCCTCATGCAAAGTGCGTGTTCTTATTGTATATCAGCTCATTTGATGCTCCTTCAATAGTTTAGTTGAAAAATATGAATTTCAAACACATTGCAATGCAGTTCAAGCACCATGTAGGAAGGAGCCTTAACTTCTCACGTCATTATCTTTCTTTTCTTCAAACAATAATGGATGTTGTTTTGGTGAAATGTGCTACCTGAATATGCATGTCTCCTTAAATAAACTCAAATTTTGAATATATGCGTTAAACATGTCATGTTCACTACATCTAATATTTGTATCCTTTACAGTTATTTATTTCTGATCCATTAACTCTGTTCTTAAGGCTTACAGTAAAAATGTTTTTTTTTTACTTCAAAACTAGAATTAAAAAAACACATGTGTGTTTGTACACCAGACTGTACAGTTAATGTTTCTCCAGGTCAGCCTTGGGCACAAATATGTACACGTATCTGAAGTTTGGTCTGCCACGGGTGTTTCCACCTTCGCGGGGACCCCGGGACGGGTCGAGCGGTTACGACTCCAGCGACGACGGATCTCCGTACCTGCACAGGCAAGGCCGGAACTACCTGCGCTCCAGAAGTGACCCGGACTTCAGGAATCAACCCCTCCACAGGCCCATCTCTGTAAGAATGCACTTCGGAACAAACATAAGTGACATAGGGATCACTGCAGTTGATAGATTCAGTACCGTAAGCGGGGATCACTTTGTAACGAATTGGGGTGACTTTGTGACACATAAAATCACATTTAAATGTCCCCCCTATTTCAGTGTGATGTTTCAAATATTCAGTGGTGCCAAGTGAAACACTGAACATTAAAAATGCCCTCTTTGAAATGGAAGAAAATTTAAATAACGGTGAAAAAATCGTGTGTCACAAAGTCCCCATGTCCCAAGTCACCCCCGCTTACAATAAGTGTGTATAACCAAATTAAGTATCAGGATTATGGCCAAAATCAAACCTTGTGCCGGTCATGAAGAAAGTTTGATAATTTTTGCTGCTCCGTGTCCAATTTCTTAACCAGTTATGAAGCTCGCTTTGAATATATTTCACATATAAACATACACATATATACAATTTATCTACAAATATCGCTATGGGAACATAATGGTTATCAAAATTGTATTCACAACTGCAGAGTTATCTGTTTTGAACCATCTAGTAACCATGCATGTATCATTTGCCAATATTCACAGCACGTGGTGCATGCCATTGGCAGGTGCATTCTCTCTGTTAGTTTCATTGGAATCTGGTTAGTGTGACAAGATTTGGCTCTAGTAGCGATAAAGTCACAGGAATTATTTATAGTGGTGTACTGTATTATAAAATTATAAAATCCATTCAGCAGGTAGTTATACGTTTAAAGGTCGGATTTCGTATCCAGAGATTGTGGTACGTAACTGTGATAAAGTTTTGTTCGTTTTTACGTGCGCGGCGTAAATGTAAAGTGCACCACGTGTGTGCAGTGACCGCGCTGCCACAACTCTGAATCCACTCTCGCAACTCAAGCAACCTCAGATAAAAATGAAGATTTTTTTTCGCCCCTCTTCATTATCATGTGATGAAATTTTCAATTTTGGTTAATTTTCGTCGAAAACGTTAGGTTTGGTGTTTCCATTGTCTCTCGTTCGTTGATACTTTTTTGGCACGTGGGTGAGTAATTACATATCTGTATCTTGTTTCTTCCTTATAAGTTGAGTGTTTTTGCAAATATATTTATGTTGCGTCATACACGTCGACATAACTTATTAGCTCATCGGGCATTTTGCCCATCGCGTGTGTAATATTTGTTTCCTTACGTTTTGCCATTATTTTGTTTGATGTTGTGATCCTAGCTACGGGGTTTAACATATTTTTGCTTAAGTTCAAGCACCAAGAAAGTAAGCTTGAACATCGTAAATGATAGGGCGCAAGCACTGATTAAGGCCCCCGAAGTCGCGCTGAATGTTGTTCACTAAGTGAATGCGTTTGGTTCACAACTCGACGGTGTTGAAGGTGCAGTAAACACTCTGTGCAACGAACTTTTACAAACGGACCCCTTGGAGGATTTGGACAAAAATGTGTTTACCGCAAAGCCCGAGTCCTTGTTTGCCCAATTGTCCGACACACGGTGTCTCATAGCCTCATTTCTGTCCTCTCATGTTGTACAAGCTTCTTCCACGTCTTCTCTTGTCACCCCGTCTGCAAATGTACGTCTGCCGAAAATTGATTTGCCATCCTTATCAGGTCAGTGGGACGAATGGTCCATGCTCTCCCAGCTGTACCAGGCGACGATTCATGACAATCGGGGATTAGTTGATATTGAGAAATTGCAGTATTTGTTGGGATGCCTCAAGGGAGAAGCTTTACAGTTTGTAAACAATCTACCCATTACAATTGAAATTGGGTTCCCTTCCTTTGGCAGACCCTCACTTCGATAAACCTGCTCCCATCGTTGTGACGTCTGTGCTCGTGTTGGTATGAGTGGACAGTTAGAGTTGGGACAACACATGCCTGTAGTATTGGAGTTCAAGTTGGGATGGGTGTTATTGGGCGAATACCCTGAGTCCTGTACAGATACCGAGGAGGGACTGGTATGTATGTTTGTTGGTATGGAGAGCTTGTTGGATGTCATCCTCAAACAATTCTGGGAGACTGAAGAGCCTCCCTAGGTCAATGCAAAGCCACCTGAAGATGAGTATTGTGAAAAACCCTCCAAGGATACTCGCACATGAGTAGATACTGGCAGATACAAGGTTTCTCTTCCCTTTAAACCACAGGCCCAAACTTTTGGGGATTCATATGAAATTGCCAAATGTAGATTCTGTTAGTTAGAAAGGAAACTTAATTCGCAGTCTGAGATAAAAACTATGTATACAGAGTTCAGGTAGGTTACACGGAGCTGTATACCCCCTCTTGCAAACAGGACAATGGCCGACAAACAAGAGTGTTTCATCTCTCCTCATGGGGTGCTCAAAACATGTAACTCTACGACCAAATTGAGGGTTGTTTTTGATGGCAGCGCACAGACCTTCAATGAGATTTCACTCAATGACATTTTACTTCCAGGTCCTAAACTTCAGAATGACATCAATGACGTAATTCTAAGATTTAGGCTCTACAGTGCAGTTTTTTCATGCGACATTAAGCAAATGTACCGCCAAGTTATGGTCAATGGGGCTGACAGACCATGCCAGCTCATTGTGTGGCGTGAGGACCCATCACTTACCCTTACAGTTTATCAGCTGAATACAGTAACGTATGGCCTCACACCATCTCAATTCTTACGTTGCGTAAGTTGGCGTCTGATGAAGGTGATGAATATCCACTAGCTGCCAATGCTCTTGCAAACCACATCTTCGTGGATGATATCATCACAGGCACAATGTCGTTAGATGAAGCTTATTTGTTAAAAATTCTGATGGTCTAACTTTTACGCCGGGGTGGGTTTGAGCTTCGGAAATGGTCGAGAAATGAGCCTCAGCTCCTCAGTAATGTGCTAAAGTCCTAGGGTGCTAGACTTATCAGGTTCTATTGTAAACATCCTTGGTCTGTACTAGAATCCAGTGAAGGACTCTTTCTCGGGTCGCCTATGGGTCCACTATGGTAGTCTCACCATGTCCTTTCGCAGATTGCACACATACATGATCCTATGGGTTGGCTTGCTCCATTAACTGTGGGGGCCAAAATTCTAATTCCATGGTTGTGGACTCAAGGACTGAATTGGGATGACCCCTTAGTCAACTCAGGCAACATGGAATCAATTCATGGATGGCCTGACACGGTTCATATGCCCTGATGTGGTCAATAGGGAATAACATGGTTTTTCAGACCAGTAGTCGTGTACTAGAGGAGTACAAACACTGAAGGGAACATCTGTGTGCATTTGGTAATGGCTAAGGCACGGGTAGCTCCTCTGAAACAAGTGTCTCTCCCTCGTTTAGAATAGTTTGGGGCTCATTTACTGGCAAAATTGATCTATTGCCTCACCCAGTACTTGCATATCTCTGCAACCCATGTGTGGACTCATTCCAGTGTTGCTCTAGCTTGGACAGTCACCGCCATACATGTTGAAAATCTTTGTGGCTAATCGCGTGTTTCAAATTCAAGAATGGGTTCCTCCTCAGCTGTGGAAACATGTCAAGTCTCAAGATAATCCATTGGGTTTTGCATCTCATCGCTTTCTCCCTCCTGACCTTCTCTGTTATGACCTCTGGTGGCATGGCCCCGGTTGGCTAGTCCACCCACCTGAACAATGGCCTGTGTCTGCTGTGTCGAGGCATGATGACAATATCCCAGAGCTCAAACCTTCTCAACTCGCCTTGCTGGACACTCATGAAATTCCTGAAGAGCTTCCTGTATTCCAACGAATTTCATAATGACGCAAGTTGGTTCGCATTATGGCTTATGTTAGGCATTTCATCAGATGTACCAAAACAACCTTGTAACAGTGGTTCCTCAACAAGTTTGAAACTGGAATAAGTCTTCTTCTTGTATGCAAATGCATCCAACATGCTCGCCTGCATGACGACTTGAAACGCCTCAATGGAGGAAAGCCTTGTTCAACATGAATACGGCGCTTGGCACCCTTTCTGGATTCGCATGTTGTGCTCAGGGAAGGCGGTCGCTTCTCCAATGCCAACATGGAGTTTGCAACTAAGCACCCAACCATACTGCCGAAAGACCATTCAGAGGTTGAAGCATTGGCAGATCATTACCACCTGAGATATCTGCATGCAGCATCACAATTACTGCAGTCTCTCTAGATTTGTCAGCCCAATCCCTTATTTCCATCTAGAGTCTTCAAGTGTTTGCGGCGCTTCTGGTGTCGACCTGTGAACACTCCTCCACTTATGGGTGATTTGCCGGCAGAGAGAATCACGTCCTCCGGAACCTTTGAGCCGACGGGAATGTATAATGCTGGATCCATATCCATCAGACTAAACAAGTTACGTAGTGGCACTACTCAAAAGGCTCACTGTCCATCTTTATTTGTTTTGCAACTAAGGCAGTGCACATTGAAGTTGTGACTGATCTAACTACTGATAGTTTTGTTGCAGCCTTAACACGGTTTGTGCCAAGATGAGGATTATGCACGAGTCTCTATTCGGATTGTGAGACCAATTTTGTGGGTGCGGCAATGCGGCTTCAACAGACATTTATCCCCTTCTCAAGTCTCCCATTGTTGAAAGCTTCTCTCTGACTCACTTCAATAATTTTCATTTTCTTACCCCATCAAGTCCACATCAAGGTGGGGTATGGGAAGCAGCTGTGAAATCAGCCAAATACCACCTCAGGTAAGTCATTGGCAATCAGATTCTCACTTTGGAGGAGTTGATGACATTGTGTACTAAGGTTGAAGCTGTCCTCAATTCCAGACCATTAACACCATCATCACCCGACCCATGTGACTTTGCTGCCCTCACACCAGGGCATTTTCTTATTGGTCTGTCCCTTGTAGCTGTCCCTGAATCGATTGGTGTGAACAGTGATAGTGCACTCTGCCTGTCCCGGAGATGGAAAATGGTGTGTGCCTTTCCAATTAGTTTTGGAGACTATGGTATCGTGAGTATCTTTAACAGATGCAACCTCGAGGCAAGTGGCAAACCAACCAACCAGGACTCACTGTGGGAGATTTCGTCCTTGTAGGTGAAGAACGTATACCCCCATTGGACTGGTGCTTGGCCAGAGTCGTCAAGTTACATCCAGGAGCAGGCAATGTCGTCAGAGTGGTGGAAGTTCATACCCAAAAGGGACAGTTGTGCCAACTGGTACACAAGCTGTACCGCCCGTGCCAACCCAATAATGCTAGCCAGTTCTCAAAATTTAATATTTTGTACATAGTGTGACTGTTTGTGTGTATACTATGAAAGACCTCAGTCGGTCTTGGCGGATGGTATGTTGTATATTCTCATGTACTATATCGTGTGTGTGGGCGTGAAACTATACAGTGCGCAGCACGCATGTATCCAGTATCTCGCAAGTAGTCCGGCAGCATTCCCAGAAGGAGCAGTGAATGCCATGATGGCGAGGTGGTAAGTTCGCGCATGATGAGTGTCCATTGTTATCCTTCTCTCTCGATTGCTTATCGATCAAATCTTACAACAATGCCATCAAGCTGCAGCAAAATATGAGCGTAAGCAGTATATCTGCAAATTAAAAAATTACCAATTAATAAAAAATTATTTAATTAATTTTGAGGACTAGGGCTTATTGTGAATCTGAGGTAGTAGCCATTGTATTTGTCTTCTGATCCCCACCATGAAAAATCCAAACATCAAAGGTAATATGTTGTACCTGCATGGTTTAATGTGGCATTACTTTTTATATTTAAGTGATAAAGTAAAAATACTAAAATTTAAAAAAAAAAAAAATTGTGGCATACTATTTGAATTGTATAATTTTATTATTTATTGTTAGTATCATTATCCAAAGCAGTACAATCTTAAATAATCAATTTGGAGATGTAAATGTAACATACACCAATAAATGAGGTGGAACTGAACCCATTACCTTCAACTCAGTAGACATGTTCCCTAAACTATGAACTGTTCACCATTGCAACATGAAACCGTTTATTGCAGAGAGGGTTAGAGCTGCTGTAACATGCCCTCAGCATACAATATTGTCTTCAGGTTGTTAGTAGTGTGCCGTGTACTGTGAAGCTGGTTCTGTTCCCCAATAGCATGCCCCACGGCCAGTGCCTCAACCGCACGTGGCCAGCAGGAATGACATGTGGGTGCGAGCCAAGAGCCACAGTGAGGCCAACCTCTTGTCGTCCGAGATGTACATGAAGCAGCACGACCACCGACGCAGTGTGCATGACCTGCGAGCGACCAGCTATCCCGATGTCGACCAGCCAGGGTGAGTACGGAGATGGCTCTACCAGGATATGTGCTATCTCCACTGTCATGAATGAAGAACGTACCAAACTTCCTGTTCTCTTTTACCTTTCCCCTAAAATAAATAATAGTGTATATGGAGGGTGACAACCCTTAGGCAGGTTACACACGTCTTTCAAGAAGGTGACCCATCATAATAGAATGAGGCCTTATGATGGAGTGCGATGGAAATGAAGGAATCTGGAGTAGCCTTGTTGAAAATCAAACGGAATGGAAGGCCATGAGCTAACCTTTTTACCACCAAGTCTTCTCCTTTAAATTTATTCCTGCTTCTTCCTGTTTCCTTTATCAATGGCCTTTCCCTTGTGCAACCATGTGCAGCTGTAACCACTGTAACTGTTAATACACACCATTGGGTTCACTTAAAGAATGGTGGGGCTGTGGTGGTGTAGTGGTCAGTCTACTTGCCTCCCACCTAGGCGAACCGGGCTCCAATCCCAGCAGGGACACTCCCAGATTTTCACAAGTGGGAATTGTGCCGGACGATGCCGCTGGTCGGCTGGTTTTCTATAAGATCTCCCATTTTCCCTGCCCTTGCATTCTGGCACTGCCCCATCCTTACCTCACTCCACCCTCGTTGGCTCTCAAGACCTTGATGTTAAGAGCCGCCCAAATCTCTCCACTCCTCTCTCTTTGCTTAAAGGATGGTCTTGTTTTCTGAATGAGTTTTTGATGCACATGGAAGCCCACCAGAGATTATTTTGGTCACAGTATCTCTTGTGGTAATGCAACTCAGAGATTCCCAGAAGCCTAATGGTGCCCGTTCACTAGGCGACCAGGATGTGCGACCTGTGATCGCTGTTGCCACAAAACACAGTGATGTGCCGCAGCGACCAGAATGTGACTTCTTGGCTGCCTGCACACTGCTCGAGATCCTGACAGCTGGCCGCAGCGACCAAGTGTATGTTGTCCCATACATCGTTAGCTTTCTTGGTGGCTGCTGCAACCTGGTCATGCATCTTGGTCGCCTAGTACGCAGATGTCCTAAGAGGGAAGTGGCTACAACTCCCCTACAAATGGATGTTGGACTCCATCCAGATGGTTTTGGAGTACTTTGGTTCATATTTTTTCTCACTGTTTGATAAGATGATATGCATGCTTTCTATATGTACACATCAGAGATTGTTGTTATAACAACGTTATGTGCGTCGATATAGCTCTTACTGAATTACTGCTTTCAACTTTGATAGGCATCATACAATTACAACTTGTGTTAATATCACACAAATTTGCGACATCAGAAGAAACTTGGCATGGAATAGCAACAAGTTTGTTCATGTTATTTTTGTGAATGTAAGATGTTCGACCCTTTCTGTGAATGTGAGATGTCCAACCCAACATGTGAGAATGAATTACAAGTTTGATCACTAGTTCAATATAGGAGCTTGTTAAAGTATTGGCAATAGTGTTTAAATACTTATGCTCAGGTAGGTCGGTAGTTAGGTAGGGAGAGCTTAACAACTCGTTGACAGTGAAATCATTAACGGTACAGTAAGTTGCTGAGAGAAGCATGAAAAGTAAGGAATCTGCAGTGGGGTGTAGTAAGGAACCATCTCAGTATTCGCTTGGAGTCATTTCAGGAAACTATGGAAATCCAAAATCAGGATGGGGAGACCGAGAATCAAACCCAGATCCTCCTGAATGTGAGTCCAGTGTTTTAGCACTGTGCCACCTTGCTCACTACTTATAATCAGCTCTAAGAAGTTAATCATTTTCAGTTTTTAGTACAATGTTTTGTCTCGAGAGGTTTTAAAATGAAGAGGGAACATCTTCAAACATTATGATTTGTTTTGTTTAGTAAACTCTATGATAAAAATAGCTGAAAATATGAAGTGTTGTTTTCTTTTTATAACACATTTTGGAGTTCCCAGATATCTCTGAAGGGAATAACTGGTAAGGAGGCATGTGACATTTCAGACGCCGCACATCAAAGGCAGGCTCCCACGCCTCGCTGGTCCACAATCGCCGCGGGCCCCACACGGTGACAATCAGGGAAGACGGCACAATGAACGGAAGGCTGGGCCCCGCAGCGGAGGCCGGCATGCTGTCGAGGGAGGCCTACTATGCACCTCTGCTGGAGCACGCCGATGGAGCGACCGTGTTCAAGTATCCCCACCTGCAGGTGCTTGTCATTGCTGAACAAATTATAATTTTGCTTACCAATTCTGGCTTAACAATATTTTAGGTTTGGAATAAAATACAGAACAGTACATAACGACCCTGAATGCGACAAGTCTTTAGGAAACAGTAATTAAGCCTTGGAATGAGACAGTGATACTCTCAAATACTATTTATCACTTCAGATGCAGAAACAACTACATACACTGTAAGGTACATTAGAAGATTTTTAAGGGGTTATTTTAAATAAACTTTGTTATTGAAAGTCACTATTTTCAACTACCCGTTAATGTTTTTATGGTAGTTCCTTTTTTTTTTATCATTCTTCCTCGCAAGCGTATCATAATTCCCATATTCTAAAATATGCAGCTTTTCATCACTTCATAAACACATTTTGTTAACTATTTGTGTTGTCTTTGTCTGCGACAATATATTTTCTTCAGAATTGTGCTAACTAACAATGTACACACAATTAATATTAAAAAATTTGTGGAATGATATTTATTTACTTTCACAAGATTGTGATTGTGCCAAGCCCTTAGCTAAATGCGGTAAAAGTCTTTTGAAAAGTTTTCTTGCTTAAAACGTTTGCATAATTTTGCACCTCGTCTGTAAACACCAAACTAATTTGACAGTCTTGAAAAATTTTCTTCGTTAATTAGTCCAAATTTTTTAGTCTCTGCAGAAACTTCTGAAAAGTTTTACTGTATGGGTTTCACTTTGTCTTAATAGAGCATATCCACCCAAAACAGAGGAAACCCCTAAACACTATTGTGAATAAAGTATGTACTACAATGTAAAACTAATAGGAAAGTAAGATATTATTGCCACAACACTTCATTTTTAAGTTTTCAGTACAAACTGCCCAAAAGAATAACTGTCACTGAAGTTTGCTTTTCAACAATAACATTCTAATACAGGCAGTCCTCGACTTTCATCAAATTTTCAGGAACACATTATGTATGAAAGTAGAAGATTGCCCCTACTTAATACGACTTATACGTAAAAATATGTGAGCAAAAGTACCCACAGGTTTGTTTCTTGCTAATACACACATGCTGAGTTGAGAAGTTTCGGTCAGCGACTAACAGCAAAATCTTGAGTGTCAGTGAGGGTCAAATGAGGTGAAGATGGAACATCAGGGGAAATGGGAGTGCCCCGAGAAAACCTGCCAACCAACGGCAACTCCCATCCTATTTCTCGCATGCAAAAATGCCGGTGACTTGCCCGGAATGGAACTTGGTTCTCCTGGGTTGGAGGTGAGTAGTCTACACCACCACCAGCATGGCTCCCTAGATACACACACATACACACATACATACGCATGCACATGTGCGAGTACACATGCAAACACACACGTTAATATGTGGTATCACAGCATATTTTGGTGCCCAGAATGTGTGTGGTTTTTTTCTGGTAGTGAGTGTTGATGGCAGAGTGACAGACCAGAGTTTATTTACACATGCAAATGTATCAGCCTTCTTCTTACCACTACTTAAGTAATCTGCAAATACCAACCTGCTAGTATACTTATGTCTTCGTCACTTTTGACGTTATTACTAGTACCATATCAAACATGTTCTTAACCACTTCAAAGTTAAAATTTGATTCTGTTTGCTTAATTTGAAACCTTCTTTGTGTTAGTGAAGTTCAACTACATTCTAAAAACTATGTTTATAAACTTTAATTTTTTAGGTGCGTGGGCTTGAAGTTGAATCGGCAATGAACAAAGGCCTGTTACTCCTTCAGGGCATTTCGTTTGAAGTTCGGGGTGGTGAAATCCTGGCTGTAATGGCGACAACAGGTATGAATGAGTTGCTGGTGTGTTATTGTTCTGTACTGATGTTGATCAGCGTACAGTAATGTAAAGAAGTTGCATCTGTGTTGCACTATCCCAAAGCATGTTATAGAATGAAGGTATCTCTGCTTACTGACTCAGACTGTGTTTGGTTTCAGCAGCAGTAACATATCATTTATCTGTTTGTTATGCTAATACTCACCATTTTTCAGTTGTCAGCCAGTCTGCAGTGNGACTCAGACTGTGTTTGGTTCCAGCAGCAGTAACATATCATTTATCTGTTTGTTATGCTAATACTCACCATTTTTCAGTTGTCAGCCAGTCTGCAGTGAACCTAGCCGTGACCTTTTGTGACTCTAGGTCTTTTGTTAAGCACAGTCATCCTACTATGATATATTCCAATGTGTAGATTCAACAGTGTTTTAGCGAATTTCTTAGATTAATTTTTTTTTTTTGATAATGCATTACGTATGTAACAAATGAGCCAGAAGCAACAGGCAACATCTATAACTACGGACACATGATTTATGCAAGAAATAGTTACATGGAGGCAAGAATACATACTCTACGTTCACACCTGCAGTTTTCTTATTGTCCGCGATCACGTGTCTTCCTGAAAATACACTGTGGTATTCGAATGGGCCAATCATAAATAGGTTACCCCAAAGCTGAACGTCGGTGATTCTCAGGCAGGTGCTGAGGCGCATAGCTGTTAAAAACAACTGAATCGCAAAAGTATATATGAGCTGAAATGTTTACAGATACAGCTCAGTAAACAGGAATACTTTTTGCCAAAATTGGGTGCTTCTACCAATAATTACAAAAAAAAAAAAAATATGGTCAGTAGAATTAATTTTAGTTGACGTTGCAAGTAGGTCGCTAGGCTACCAAAAATATATAAAAGGACAGTAATTCAAGTACTCGCAGTGTAGTACATGTCGACAGGTGCGCGCGCACACACACACAAAGGACGACACATTTTCCACACAGTTGCGCGATCGCGACGTTTCACTGGCCAGGCCAGCTTCATCAGACGGCGAGTTGTAGTTGTGTTGGCGTCATCTGTTTTAAAGCCAATTATATCGGAAATTCAAATCACTCTGAACTGTGATTGTAGTAGACTGTAATATTTTCTTGTTGTATGATACTGACTTCTGCATTTCGAATAAAGTATTTAAAAAAAGATTTTGATAACAATTTTTTTTAATCATTTCATTGGGGTCTCTAGTTTTTATTTTATGTTTAAAAAGATCTTAAAATAAAATTAACAAAAATTTAAATTTCACCTTAAAATAAATAATTTAAATTCAAATAAAATAAATAAACATTATTAACCAATAATATTAACTAATATTTATTGTATAACCACGTATGCTGGCACAAAAATTTACAATAGTCATGTTCAAGTTGCAAGAAGTGTCCCTTATGGCAGATCTGAAAAAGCTGGCAACCCACCGGCTGGTAATGTTGCTTTGGGGGGATATGGAAGAAGGCATATTGCACATGCATATCTTATCAGCAGAGGCAAGATTTTATGGTGGTATTTTAATGAAAATTTCATCATTAAAACTTGTATATTTCATCTTTATTGTCATAAAAGATTTACTATGTACACGTACTTACCAAATTCAGTTGCGATGACTTCGGGTTACTACAATAAGTAATAATTAGGTAAAGATTTTAGTTCAACTTAATTTTAAAAATGTTATATTTTGATGTAACTTCGTTGCTTTAATTTTTATGTATTCTGAATATAGTTAGCATTAGTGTATACTTACACACATGTTTATGTAAAAAAAATTTAATGTTAAAAGTTTGCCTTTAAGATCACATTTTTCAAGGCCTCAAATTCACAAAATAGCTACAGGCAGGTGGAATACTTAATGGTTGTAAATTTTAATTAGCCAGTTTATTATTATTCTGGAATTCATTTCACTACTACTCCTGCAATATCAATCGTTCCCTTCTCACTCAGTAGAAGCTCTTAAAAACAAATTTTATGGAATTGTGAAAAAATTGAAACAAATACAAAAATCATGCCATAAATCAAAGGAAACCATTTGATATTTACAAAGCATTCCACGTGCCTGTAGCTATTTTGTGTATTTGAGGCCTTGAAAAATGTGATCTCAAAGGCCGACTCTTGCTCACTTACTTGCCTCATCGCACCTACGTGCAAGGCACTCAACTTGCATACAGTCTTTTCATTGGCAAATTGCTTGAATGTGACTTTCATGGGTAAGCCATAGTTGTGTCCATTGGCCATTGCATTAAGTGGATGCCTAGATTTTTTCAACTCCAAGAATAAACCAATGAACAAATTACTAAGAACTAAAGTCGTAGCACACAGACGACTATGGAGTTTAGTGTACATGCCACAGAGCATACTGGATTCTGCCTTTGCGACTGATAGTCATTGGTTTAGTAGAGAGTTCTGCACTTCAGTTGCCCAGCCATTTAATTCCTTAACATCTCAAATGTAGGCCTGATACTTTGTAACCTGTCACTTGTTGGTGGCAATCCTTTGAGATTAGACATTTGAGGACAACAGTGTTGGTGAGTGTAATGTGATTGTTGGCTAGGGGTGTAGGGCTTTCAGGTGTTTTAAACAGCAGCAGATAATATAGTGTTGTTAACTATTGCCAACATAATTGCTCATGATATTTTAGTATAAGACAGTTTCGAACAATAATACTTTACTGTTCAAAATGTTGTGTGAACAGGTCTTTGCTTCTACAAGTTCCTTTAGCATGACGACTCCGGTCACAGTAAAACATACAACTGTACAACATAAACAGCTTGAGAGAAACGAATCATTTTTGTAAAATATTTACTTACATAGTTGGCAGAAATCATTGCCTAACATTGCCCTTTCTTGGCCTTTTATATTGGTTTCCAAAAACCACTAAGACTTCAATTAACATGTTGAGCTGTTTGTGTCACATGCTCTCTTAAGTTGTGTGTTATAATATAAAATTACAAAACTTCACCATTCACAGCCACATCCCGTGTTGAGAGAATGGCTCACGACAGCGTGTGTTTGTTTGACGTGCAGAGGAGGAAGGCACGGCGCTACTAGACACCCTCGCAGGCAGGACGTGCCGCCTGGGGAACATGCGCGGGGACATCCTGCTGAACGGCCTGTCTGTCCGGTTGCAGCAACTGAGGGACCGCGTAGCGTACGTGCAAGCCGACAGCTGTCTGTGCCCGGACCTGAGCGTTAGGAGGACGCTCTGCTTCCACGACCGGCTGCGACGAATCGACAGCGAAGCTGACCCTGCCTCAGGCAAAATAGAGTCCCAGAGCAGGGTGAGTCCACGCTGACAGCTGTTTGACTGTCCGCTTCAACACTGAGAAGGAGCAGAATGTTGTGCATTTTGTATTCTATTATCTGCTTTTGCAGAATGGGGGCATTCGTTTATTAATAAGGGGCCCACTTACCTGATTCTTAAATTGCTTTGCAGAGTGGTTGGAATACAAATTTTTCCACGAAACTATTAAATGTGCGTTTTTGTGCATTTTCTCCTTTCCCATTGCGCAAGTGTAGTTCTAAACTTAAGATTTATAGCATCATTTTAGGAAACAATATTAAATTAATAGTGTTGTGCGAATGCAATTTTTTTTCTCGTAAAAAAAAAAAAAATATCTAATGAACTTTCATAAAACTGAAACAATGAAAAATAACTTCACATGAGCTCACTCAGTCNGACTTAAGATTTATAGCATCATTTTAGGAAACAATATTAAATTAATAGTGTTGTGCGAATGCAATTTTTTTTCTCGTAAAAAAAAAAAAAAATATCTAATGAACTTTCATAAAACTGAAACAATGAAAAATAACTTCACATGAGCTCACTCAGTCTTATCAAAAGTTTAACGAGTTTCATAATGTTTTAGTACATTAGTCATTATGACAAATTTGTTGCAAAACCAAACCAAAAAAATTGTAGGATATGAAGTATTTAGCACAGGGGTTATAGCTTACATTTAAATTTCTGTTTTATGTAATAATTTTAGATATAAAATAATGAAAACAAATAAGATGATTTGCAGACCAAAATTTCCTTTGTTGGTGCACAAAATGAACATTCATTAAAACACCAGAATATTAATCAAAATAGAGGTTTTTAATTTTGTTACAACTTTTGGCAACAAGATTTCTTACGGAAACAAAAATGAGAGTTGTCATTTTTGTTTTTGCTTCAGTATGCCAAATATTTCCACAACCCTATAAATTAATCGAATAAAATCAGTATTTTAAACAATTCTGATGTTAGCTATTTCATTTCAGTTTTAAAACATTCTCAGGATAGTTTTGGGGTGGCAGATCATATTCTCTGTGACCCCCCCCCCCCNAAACAGGAAAAGGGTTGTTATTTTGAAAGGGGTCGTTATTGGAAAGACTTTTTTAATTAAATGTATTTCATGGTTCCTGAAAAAAAAAATTGTTTTTTTCAAGAGAGGGTTGCTATTCCAGGAGGTATTAGAAACGAGAGTTTACTGTATGTGCTGTTTATCAGTAGCAGAGTTGTGGAAGTGTGGAACTATATCAGTGTGATCAGAAATCGCATGGATAGTTTGTTTCTGCCAGTAGCAATGCTCCAAGCTGAACGAGGCTCTTCCTCGAGGAGCTACGGTCGAGACTTGTCAGGGATAGTGATGCAGGGGAGATGTCAGTCAGCTTATTGTAGCTGCTCATCTGCAGCTGCAGCGGTTCTGTGAAGTAGTGCATTCGATGTACAGCCCTTACCTGCACCGTGCGTGGATCTGGCGGGAATAGGCCGCTACGCTATTAATTACATTACAGAAAGGAGACGGTATGCACAAGTACTCGCAGAGGGGTACTCGTGGATGCACGCACACAAACGTTGGACAAATACATTTCCAGTGCGGTCACGACATTTCGCTGGCTAGGCCAGCTTCATCAGATGGCGAGTGGTGGCACATTGCAGTCTGTTGAGCGGTGGTCGGCAAACCGTGAACGTAGCGGCCAGGACGCAAACTAGGTTGAGGCGGGAAATTTAAAATGTGGCAGAGGGGTTATCTTTTGTTTAGTGATATAACAGTGCAGAACTACAACTCTGGGAACTGGCCCACTAATACATCACCGAATCCAGACAAACACGTGGGCTAAACATAAGATAATCCCTCTGCCACATTTTAAATTTCCTGCCTCAGCCTAGTTTGCCTGCCGGCTGCTAGGTTCACTGTTTTCCAACCACCACTCACCAGACTGCAGTGCGCCGCCGCTCGCCGCTTGATGAAGCTATCCTAGTCAGCGCATCTGCGTGGGAAAAGGGTTCATCCAAATTGTGTGTGTGCATACGTGCGCGTGTGTGTCTATTCACTAGTACTGCCATTTGAGTACTTGTGCACTCTGTCTCCTTTTTTTCATACCCCTGCAGTGTACATATTTTTATAGAGCTGCATGAGGAATATATATTACTGTGTGTGTTCTCGTGCATATCTGAAGAATTGTTTGCACGTGACTTGCAGATTGACTCCGTGATAGAAGACCTGGGGTTGGATCAAGTCCGCAGCACCAAAGTAGCCAACCTGACGACATCGGAGAAGCGCAGGCTGAACGTAGCGTGCCACCTGCTACTCAACACGGACATTGTGCTCCTCGACCAGCCCACAAAAGGAATGGACATCTTCGATACGTTCTTCCTCGTGGAGTTCTTGCGTCAGTGGGCCGGCAGTGGCGCAAATGCTCTCACTGGAGGTGTGCAACATTTTATGTTTTATTGTTATGTGCACCCAGTTGTTAATATTACAATACAAAAGTGGAGGCTATTCTGTAATGTAAAAGCAATAGTTAGAGATGTGCTAATAGTTGTATTAACAAAAAGTAAGTGTAAATATATGTTGAGTATAAAGAAACACAAACCTGATATGTTTTCATAAATATAATCAGTATGTGCATTTCACTCCTCTATTATGATTTTTCATTTTCTAAACAGAGTGACAGATGTTGAGAAGCTGAAACTTGTGAGCAACTGGATTATGTGTGTGACATAGAAAGTACCTGAACCAATTATGCAAAGTATCAGAATACCGTAGTTATACATACAAAAATAATTTAGTTACTAACTATGTAGTAATTTCAATAGATCTAGAAATTATAAGTGTATAATTTAATTTCTGTTAGACTGTTAATGGTTTTAAAAAATTGTTTTTCATTTAATTATTATTTTATATTCAAATAAGTAATGAAAACAAATCTGGTGAGTTATTCAGTGCGTGCTACATTTGTAAATAATTTAAATTAACAAGAGGAAAAATTACTTAGTACATCCTAATGTAGTTTAGAATGTAGTGTCCACATAAGCGGTACGGCGTGTCTAATTTCTTTAGAAGGTAGTACATAGCAAATTAGCATGCCATTTGTTGGTCAACATCATTGTCGCCAAGTCGGAGAACTCTCGTCTCACAGCAAGTAGTTGGCGTGACTGAAATGTTGAATTCTGAATTCTGTACTCCATTCCCTTCTTCCTTCCCCCACTCTGCAAAGGTTGAGTTCTCCAGCATGTAGGTACGTAGCCTATGTGTATTTCTCTTATTTAAGTAACCACATTTTCTGTATAGTCCACTCACGGTTACTTCCAACTTTTCTGAAGCACTGCTAAAGTTCTACTTCCAGGACATTCTTCGGCCTCATGCAAATAAGGCTTAACTTAACCAAGTCTAGCATATTACACCAAAGTGATTTTGCTTTTCGTACGAGTAAGCTCTGATTTTGTAAACTGTGCTAAATGAGAATAAATATAACTATTCTACAATCTCTCACAGACCCCTAGAGTGGAAGTAAACACACGTGAATTTTACTGATAAGTAAACTTACCTGACGATGGATATGCAGTAGAATATGCATCACTGTACTCGTGCCCAATCAATTTAATTATATTTTGCATAATAACTATTTCTTACTAAGGATAACCAAACACACCTGTTTTCTCTCTGCTCTCATTCACATTAATTGTGAATAAAATATTAGAATTTATAGATAAAATATAAGTAAAAGTTCAATTTAACCAAACATAAGGTACTTTTATGGTAACACAAGTATAAAATGCCTGTGATACATTAGATGGCATATTTAGAAAACAACCAAACACGTTACATATAGGATGATTTTTCACATTGTTTTGTTTCAAAAAGTGTGTAGAAATCGCGAATAGACCATATAAATACAGTTTCTAAAGCACAGTAGACACCTGGGTTTGTACCGGGTGCAGGTCTGACGGGAGGGCGCATAGTGATCCTGACGTTGCACCCGCCCACGTACGAGATCTTCACGATGCTGTCGCGAGTGGTGCTGCTGTCTGCGGGCAGGATCATGTTCAGCGGCAAGCGGCGAGACATGCTGCCGTACTTCGCCATGGTCGACTACCCATGCCCTGCCTACAAGAACCCCTCCGACTACTACCGTGAGTCGATTGCGCAGTCACACTCTTAGACTTAACATGAGCGCCTTCTACATATGTTCTCAACACTGGCTCACAGTTTGACCGTAGTTGCTAACAGTGCAGCTAAAATCATGTATTCAAACACTGATGTGATGTTCATTTACATTTCGTTTTCTAGCAAATCTCTGTTATTGTAAAAAAAATATATATATATTTTCACTGTAGGAGAACACTAAAGTCATAAAGAAATGTGTTTGAAAATATAAATATATATATATTAATAGATCATTTGTATCTTAGTTGCCAAATCTTATAGATCATAAAGTTATGAATTTGTACACACATATATGAAACATCACCAAAGAATGAAAGCACATGTTAAACAAAGAAATAAAAGCAACAGATTTTGTTTTATTTGCCTTTTTAATATTAATTTTCATATTTTTCCCTTTTTAGGTTTTTATATTCTGTACCATATAAGAAGGCCACTTTTTGACAGCTCGGCGAAAGTAGCGTCACTGTTTACATCTGACTACGTATCCTTCCGCCGTCAGCTGGTCTGTCAAGTCAGGGCTGTATTTTTTATCAACATGCTGTCAGCTAATCCACTTCTCATTGTACTGTAATGCTAAACAAATTTTAAGATATTTTAAGACTGACATCTGTCTAAAAATATAAGTAGGTTATGAAAGTAAAAATATAAAATGTTGCAAATAATTAGATATTTGATAACTCTTTTTTAATTTGTCCGAGATAGTGAATTTGGGTTAACATTTGCGAGACGGTCTGTTGTATCTATTATTACACTTTGGACGTTATAGCTAATATATTCGAGTTGGAAATATGTGACGTGGAATAACGTTAGAATTGCTTAAAAACTATTCACGCCTGTCTCACTTTCTACGGAATCAAAGAGATGGGTTTCGAGAAAACACTATGGCGTATAATTTACGTAGACGAACGATTACCGGCCGAATATAAATTACTTGTACTCCAAATTGTTGTACATGAAATATATGTTACTTTAAAAATTATGCAGAGCTCTTGGAAAAATATAACTATTGGCATATGTTTGTAAATTCGTTATATATCGCGCAGGAAAGAGGTTCATTTCTGGCTGGTAATAGCTCGCAAAATATCCGATAGATAGCGCACAGCACGTCACTACGAAGTTTGAGTAACTCTTTTTATGGTCAACAGATAGCGAATTTTAAAGTTGATAATTCTTATGTTACGGGCTGGAAATATATTTCAAATTCGTGTCGTTTCATAAAATTATTAGAAAAAATAATTCAGCAATATTATGCAATATTTCTGTATGCTTTTGGAATTAATATCATGGACGTGTTGAAAGCGAGGTTGGAGATGGATGATACGACGTGAAAAAGCTTTCTGAAGTTAGCACAACTTTTCCACGTCGTATCGTTTTATTGTACATTTCATTTTGATCACCTATACATAACTACATTATCACAAAGTTTAGTTTTTAACACTAACAACCATTGTTTTCTAACCTTGTAAAATAAAATGTATTAATAAATGGCAAGAACTCTTTCTTATCCCCGTATTTTCTGCTTTTCTGATGTGCATCGGCAGTGCACTCAGAATAGCTAACGTAATATTAACTTTTGTTTGTTCGTGCATCAGCTTTTGTAAATGGCGCTTTGTTTGTTTTGTATACATCAAGTTGCCACTCACAGACTGTCAGAAAGTGGCTTTCTTATACCGTATGGACCATATTAATGAGACAGCCACTAGAGTGGCATATGAATACTTGTACGCATTGTTCCCAAGAAAAAGTTAATTAATATAACAATTAGTTTATCAGCTTCAAGGGCTATGTAAAGGTCTTGCAATGCGCAAATTCCTGAAACATAAAATCAAGAACAGAGTTTAAACTGCAGAATATATTTTTACGGAGTTTGATTTATTGACCAGATATCTGAAAGCTATTAACTATCACATAGAGAAATAGTTCATAGTGTCTGTAATTTTATATTTAATTTTAATAATTGCCAATGTGTTGCAAAACATTAGGTATATAACCCACAAAATTAGTAAATATGCTAAAATAATTTTCTAAAAATAAATGGAACAATACTGGTGACAATCTATAATAGGTTATTTACATTTGTTTATCTTTAATGTAAAAGTGTTTAAAAGAAAACAATTAATTAAAATAAAAAATGTTTTCTTTTATTTTTTATTGTGGAGTCATGCAATAAAATTTTATAATTTGTAAAACAGTTATCTTTACTTGTATATGATTTTGTGGTTTCTATATTTATTATTCAAGAAAAGGTAGACATTTTTATTCAAAAACTATATATAGTATTAACTATTGTTGTATGTGATGATATTGTTGATTCAAATATATGGCCAATAAAACAAACCAGAATAAAAGTATATTAAGCAGTTCAAATTCTGTTATTGGTTTTATCGTCCAGGAATTCAAGCACTGCGATACTTTTCCATAGCCATTAAATAATGATTCACGCGTGTTGACATCATGGAGCAGTTATTTTACTATTGGTAAATTCCACATCTTCCCCTCGGTGAGCAAAGTACCGGTTCTCCCAAATGCTCGTCGTTGGAGGGAGGGAAACCACATGACACTGCTGACGCTATACATTCCAAACTGATAACATTGCTCTCTGGCACCCTGCTGTTAAATGCAGTTGAGGCGACTTACATTTTCTCGACAGGTAATATGCACGTGCGGGGCAGCTATCGCCTTACTGTACTGCCGGGCACAGCACAATGCATACTCACCAACCACTGTGTGTTCTAGTCGACCTGGTGACCCTGGACGATCTGTCTGCGGAAGCCATGCTGGAGTCGAGCCAGAGGATCGAGCAGTTGGCAGAAACGTTCCGCAGGCGACAGGAGGCTCTCTCGGACCCAGGCCCTCCTGTGGCTCTGCCTCCCAAAGTTAAACATGCCAACTGCTTCGTTCAAATGTTTGTGCTCTTAATGTAAGTACTTTTTTTTTTCTTTTATAAAGTTATGTATTACAACAACCTCAAAAATAAGTCTCTTCCACCTACCTGCCCTCTCTTCAACATTACTTTCACTTTGGTGTAAGGAAGAAGTTAATATTCCTACAAATTATTTAGACATGTATTTTAGTTCTGTATGTATCTTGGCACATCAGTGTTTCACCTGTCTTATCTGTTTATGCCAGAGAAAAAAAAACAAATCAAATACGTTTCTAGTAATGCAAAAACCAAACAGTAATGTTGTGTGCTCAAAAATATTTAAACAACAATCTTTTTTTAAAGCAAATAGCATTTATAATTTCTATAATTTATAATTGTGCATACAGTAGTTACTTAAAGTATTAAAATTAATAATACATTTGCATGTCTGTTAAATTGTAAACATTTTTGGGAAGTTTTTGTTATCTACTGTTTGACATATTGAAAAAAAAACATTTTTTTGTTTGTTTCAGTTTTACAAAAAAATTACTGGGCAGATTCTGATGAAATTTTCACAGTAATTTAAGTCTTGGACCAATTTAAAAACTGAACCAGACATCATTACGCTCTGTCAAAAATGTGCTTAGCAGAAGAAATTAAGCAATTACTTTCCTTTTCAATTTTATCTATCCTGGAAATATATTCTTGTGTGACTATCATTGTTGTATTATCTTAATTTTTTACAGTGTTGTGACATTACATATCTACTTGGATTAAATCCGGAGTGTATATAATCATCCTGCATCGGTAATAGGCTGAGCAACATGTAACATCAAGTTACTGTACATATTTAAAATAGTATTCATAATCAAATATTTGATTTCCTTTAACCTGTTTCGAAGCAGGCTTTGTAATGAATTTGTCTGGCTCAATCATCCAAACATAAATTTCACGAACACGTTCAAATTGTGTGCAGATTCAAATTTTGGACAAACATTTGTTTAATTTATGCATGTTGTAGAGAAGTCCAGTCACAAATTCAAATTCAAAGAAGATTTAGCAACAGAAAAAAAAAATCTTTGATTTCAGTCTTGCACATACAAAATTCAATAATAAATTCAAATACTAAGTGAGCAAAGCCACAAGAAAAATACTTTGTTTAGCTTTCAGTCTGTCAAACACAGTAATTCAAATTTGAGGTGGCATAGCAACAGGCAAAATATTTACATAATTAAAATTTACCATGTCCATAAAAATTTAATTAAAAATTCAATTGCCATACAGGCAAATCTATAGACAAAAAACTTTTTTTACTTTTAATCTGCCAAACTTTAATTTACGTTTACAAAATTAGTTTCCCATGCAGCCATACCCACGAGCAAAAGTTTTGCTGACACAAATGATGCTTTTGGGAATTATAAATATCTTGAAATAGTTTCATTTGATTTTAGCATGCACGCGCGCACGCGCACACACACACACACAGACTAATGACATGTTCAGTCTCACGTGGGCAAAGGCACAAAAAAAATTTATTTTTGTTTCACCAAACTAAAACAATTACAACATATTAAAATTCCAGGTGGGCAGAGCCATGGTATGCAGCTAAACAATAATACTCGTGTGTCGCACACCTCACACCCATTCAAATTAAAGAATGTTTCACAGGCTTAGTTCACTGTTTTTTATATTTTTATTACTACAACATATTTTTTATGATTCTCTTTTTGTGCCGTAAAGAAACTCACGTCTAACTATAAAGTTCTGTTAAATACATTTCTGAAAAGGCTGAAATTTTATTCCTATTAATCAGGAAAACTTTTTGGCGTCAATTTACTTACATGGTTGCAGAACAAGTGCAAATTATTCCAGCTGTTAAGCAAGAACACACCTTAACTGGAAACTTCTTAAAGCAGTTTCACTGTTTGTTTTCAATGTCATTATTTATTAAAGTAAAAAAATCAACCTCAAATTTCTTTGCAAAATGAGTAAACCTCAGTTTTTGGAAGTTAAATTGGGAATACCTACAACATATTTTAGGTAAATGGTGGTATTTCTTCTTCTTCCTCAATTTAATTTCCGTTCGTTTTCCTTTACTAATGCTGCACTTGACATTAACATTCTTCTACCACGAATGACTTGTTATCTGTACTGATGCAGACGGGCGCTAGTGTACGCGCAGCCAATCAGCCTGCTGCGGTGGACCACCCACGTGCTGCTGGCAACCGCCATGTCCCTCATCATCGGCGTCGTCTTCTGGGACGTGCCGAGGTCGGACCCGAGCCTAGTGCTGGGCGACCGGCTGGGGTTCCACTACGCCATGGCGCTGGTCGGGCCGTGGCCCTTGTGGCTGCGCATGTCCGTGGGCGAAGTGGGGCGTGAGCGCTGGTCCGTCGACCATGACGTGCGCGACAAGCTCTACAGCCGCCCTGCGTACATCCTTACCAAGGTCAGTGGTAACTGCCACACACTGCATTTTTGTATTTATTTGTGGCGATCCATGACAAATGAGCTCACTCAGTTTTGTCCTTTTTTTTTCCCCCCCACCAATAAGTTTTTGTAGAAATTGCTTAAATTCATGTCAACGAAAATGTACACATGCTCGTGCAGACAGCTAATAATATTGAATCTCCAGTACTCGCAGTTGTCGTCCTTAGCTGAGGACTTAGCTTGGGTCGAGTAATAAACAGTGCATGTGTGATTGTAGTTTTACCATAGGATTTTGTGATCAACATTGTTATATATCTTCAGCACCTAAGTGCGTATGGAATCAAGGAGAGAATTGTGGATAGTGTTTTCCGGGCATTAGACATGCAAGCACAGAATTGCAAATTTAAATTTAGCATGTAACTGTCAGCAAATTAGTTGAGGCTGGGACTGTTGTGATCATGGAATCTCATCAGTAGCAAACAATGCCAATGTCCTCCGCTCCTCGACGTCCTATGTGAAGAAAATCAGTTGATGTGTGTTTACAAAGTTGTGTGCTTGTTTTCAGGTTGTATACAACTTACCAGCATCCGCCTGTGTGTGGTTAGCGTATGTCATCCCAGCGTACGCAATGTCAGGACTCTACCTCCAGGGCGCTGACTCACACGCTTTCTACATTTATGCTGGTAAGCTTGACATTCAACTGTGGAATACTTGAGAATATAATTTGCCTTATCTGTGAACTATCTTAAATTTATATTATAATGGCAAAGACATTAACTGTATAGAATGATATTAAAATGGCAAATACATACACCATTTACAGTATACTAGAAAACTTATAGGTAGTATCAATTAAAATGACACACATAAGTCAGTTGTACAGAAAACTACAAACAGTCAAACCCCAAATTTATGAGTCCTTACAGTTCCTTGAAATGGACTCATAAATTCGCTGCAAATGTAAAATCGATTTTAACTGATTTTAACTCCCAGAACTAAAAAAATTATTTTGTAATTGAACTTTTCACACCAAATACTTTGTCTGGTGCAAGATTAACCATTTTTAAAATGAAATACATGTTAATTTATTTTAGCAGCTCAACATTTTCTGAGCTAAGTATTCACATGGAAGAGTATGTGGTATGCAAAATTTCTTTGTTGCCAAAATAAAACAAGTAACGCCTGTTGACTGGATGGTTGTTAATGGAAATTTTGAGGGGCAGTGCAAAATATTGTTAGGTGGGTTTTGGAGTTGGATACCCGACTAGGCGCCAGTCACAGTTGGCAGGTGGGGTCAGTGATTGCTGTTGAAAATTATGATCTCAGGGTATGGCGGGCCGTTCACCCGGACGTACTCAGTCCCGCGGTGAAATTGTTAGATGAGCCCCTCTGGACAGGAGGGTCAGACGTTCCTCATGCCTGATACTTACATCAGAGTGAAGTGGGCCTATTCAGGCTTACCCACACACCTTCAACTGTGAAAAACTCTGAGTTGAGCATGCTGATTACTAAAGTGACTGACGTGGAATTAGGTAAAAGTGGGTTGTAGGGGACCCGGGCCCTGAAACGTCCGAAGGTAGTGCTTGAAATAAATGACACAAAGTCTGAAAACTTGCGTGTAATTATCCTTGCACAAAACACTTTCCATCTCTAGGTGAAAACTTTACGTGGGTTCTGGCCTGCGGCCCGCCAGATATGCTAAACTGTAGAAAGGACGCAACTGGCCATGAAAGATTTACTGTGAAGTTTATGCTTCCCCAGGCAATGCAAGTCCTGGGGAAGAAGGGGTGGCGACTCCAGGTGAAAATAAGGTAAAAAACGTTCCGAAAAATTATGTTACTATTGCAGACTACGTGATCGGTGCACAAAATTTGAGTTCACCCAGGGGACATGCGCAACGCGACTAACACCTTGAGAGACTAGACAGCAACTGATTCTGGCGATCTCGCGCGGCGTGAACTATGGCAGCGCGCGGCTCGTCCTGCACACTACTCTCTGCTAGCTGGAACTTGCAACAATTGAAACAGATATAACCATTACAACTTAAGTGTGGATGGCATGAAATGAGGGTGAAACAACTGAGATGAAAAATATGTGAATTTGAAAATAAACACAATTAAGCACTGAAGCGCTTATAGGGACGTCTTTCAACGTTCACACGCTTGGTGTGTCTTTCTTTCCTTTCATTTAATTGCTTTTTTAAGTGTCCTATAATTTACATGCGCTTGGTTCATCGTAACGCACCCTTGTCCGTCCGGGGGGGGGCCCTGCACTTTCCTACACTCGCACTACACTCCTCTCTGCACTTGCGGTGCACTATTACTGGTGTCGTTTGATGCAGTAGACACAGTGCACGGCAAACAGTCTGATTGGCTGGACGCCGTCCTGCGTCACATGAAAACTGAATGCCGTGTAACTTTTAATGGACGTGGAGTTCATTTTCGATTGCATCTTGCAGGAAATCTGAGGGTGTGATCTAAACCCCGTCATTACATTATTTTCATGTATATTTCTGGAATAGAGTGAGGGTGGCGCGGTGGTAACATGCTGTACTGACATCTCGTAGGAGTGCAGTTTTATTCTTGGTCCAGCCATCTTAGTTTCTGTTTTCCAAGGTTTTCCTTAATCCCTCCAGGTGAATGCTAGGATGGTTACTTCATACAGGCCATGGCTGATTCTATCCCTCTTCTGATTCGTTTAGTCACTCCTGTTCCCATCTGTAATGACCGCACTGCTCACAAGACAAAAAGCCATGTATAGGTACCTTTATGTTTGGTTCTTGTCAACTGTCGATGGTCCCAATAGTTGCTTGTTCCATGTTCATGACAGGCAGCACCTCAAGCTATATACAGTGAAAAATCTTTTTTACACCAGGAAAAAAATGTTTTAAAATGCAGGATGGTTTAAAAAGTTTATTCTGTATACAAATAAGACTAAAAAAATCAAGTGTAAAATTAAGGAAAATTTAAAATCAGAGTGTGTAAAAAGGGGGTTGTACTGTATGTGCGTTCCATGTGTAGGCTACATGGTGCTGCACCTGGTGGCGGTGCAAATGCTGCTGACGGCGTGCGGCTACGCTCTGAAGCAGCGGCAGGTGGCGGCGGTGTTGGCAGGCCTGCTGCTGGCATGCCTGTCTCTCGTGTCGGGGCTGACACTGCACCTGCACGACCTGGGGCAGTGGTGCAGCTGGCTGGGCAACGTCTCTCCTGGTCGCTGGCTTCTGCCCCCGCTGCTGCGCCGCGAGCACTCCCTCGCTGTCGTCGCCTCCAACGTCGCCTCCCTCGTCTGCCGCAACAAGCAGGTAGCTGCACGACTCTAGACAAACCACACATAAGGCTTGGCCGCACAAGTCATCTTGAATTGCGGGTTTCTAGCTTATTTCTATTGTTTAGGGACACTTATTCTGAAACTACGTCTATACCTCCCTGGCATTATACGTTATGCTGTAGAACAAATATAAATTGTGAACCTGTATATAGTAATTATGACATACCGTGATTAGTGCACTATCATTTTTAAATTACGAGTAGGTTTTTGCCATTTCGCAATTACCAGATAACACATAAATTAAATTTGGTGACTACGTTTGAAGGTATTTGTAATATGTAAACACACTATAATAAGAAATCATTCAGTTATTTCAATGAAAAGAAAACTATGGCACGTAAATGGAAAATTCAAAATGGCGGATGAGATTGTGCCTTATTAGGCCAGAGGACATTTTATTAGCACATACCACATTCTTATTAACTGCTGTCAGGATGTTTTAGCAGCAGGCAATCTTCATGAATATTACTATAAATGGGACTTTGCTCCTCCACATTACTTTAGCATATCTTGTGTGACAATGAAATGTTTAGATTTATGGCATATAAATAAAGTAACTCAACCTAACTGCATCACTCTTATGAAATATTTGCTGACAAAGTTGGTGGAAAACGCTGACAGCCTTCCCACCTATAACACAGAGTTCAAGAAATCTACCCTTTATCGGAAAGTTATTGGATATCCTGCTTTGAGGTTGTGGTCATCAATAACATTAAAAAAATATTATTATTAAATTTTATATAGATAAAAAATATTTTTAAAAACACAAAGAGCCTATCTATAATTGTAGTATTATGCAGTTAAATTACACAATTCACTGGTTCAATTTTATTTTAATTTTTTACATATCCAACTGATAACACTAATATAAATATATATTTTTTTAACAACTCCCCTGTCACACGTTTAGTACACAAACACTCATAATTAGGTCCGCGGTGCTATCAGTTTTTATATTGTGGAAGAATTTACAGTCTGCGAAAAGAAGAAACTAAGTATGGTTACCAAGAATGTTTGTTTGGCAATGTGTCACTATAAATGCTGACAATATTACTTTGAATTAGTTGCCTCTCAGAGCAAAATTCAGATCTTGTGCGGGGCCGTGAGGCGACGTAGTCAGACTCCTCACCTCCCACCAAGGCGAACTGGTGTTGGTTCCTGGGAGGCTCATCCGGATTTTTGCATTTGGGAAACATGGCAGATGTTGCCACTGACCGGCTGGTTGCATTCTACCACTGCTCCATCGTCACCTCATTTCACCCTCACTGGTGCTCACAACCTCGTTACACCAACCAACACCTCTCTACTGTCAACTTCTCTACTCAACTTTCTGGCCGTGTGACAGTAGATACTTCAGTATCGTTTGTACAGAATAATGAGATGTGTGTTGCATGTCTTAGGTTCAGCACCAGGACATCATAGTCCAGATGCAGTGTCCCCCGCCCAACGGGACGGCGGCCATGCAGTTCATGGGCTTCCTGCGTGACGTTCAAGAGTTGGAGTACATGCCCCCTGTGGCGGTGGCCGTCTTCTGGTTTGTGTGCTTCCTCGTCGCCACCGGCAGCTTCCTGGCGTGCCGCTACAAGCCCAGCCAGCCTCGCAACAACCCCAACAAACCCTGAGGCATGCAGTCCAAGTCACTTTCTGGATCCATCTTCATTTGTCCCAGAAGTCACAAGAAGTGTCAGACCGTGCGACGCTTCCTTCACTGGAGTGATGTATAGCTCCGACTAACACGTGGTCGGGGGCAAGCATGACATGATGATACATGTGTTTCATTTGAGCAGCTCAAATTTGTCACCTGCATATCTTTCAAACGTGATGTCCACCTATGGGAACATCTGTCAGCACCTTAATTTGTCTTCTGAAATGGTACACTGGCTGTAAATGTGGTTCCAGTATGACCTCATAAACCAACGTACAGTGACATATCTTTATCCCTCAAAGTGATGAGTGCAATTAAAGTATTTTAACCTCCATAACCTCCATGTCTGCCTGAAGAAAATACTAACAGATAACACTAACAGTGTTGGTATGTTTACAGGAAGGCAAGCCCACAGTGTTGTATTATTTGCTTCTGAAGTCTTTATGGAATCTTTACAACTGCAAAATCCATGTTCTGAACAAACTGCCTATTGTGTCTCTAGAAGTTAAAAATATTGTGTTTATGGTAGAGAATTTTGCTATGGGGCAGTTTCAGAAAATGGTAGAGAACATAGTGGTTGTGAGTTTTACTAAAACAAGTGCAATATTTCTCCAGTTAACTAAAAGTGTGGGTTCCCACTAAGGAATTTGCAAAATGAATTTTTTTTTTTTGGTGCAGTGATGTGTGCCAAATGATGCTGTGTTATGTAATCAAACTAAGTGCTGTGTAGGTTTTTTTTTTGTGTAGGTCTTTTAACGTGTGCCGTTTGTGAACTTGACTCAAAACAAATTAAGATTTCCAAGACCTAGTGAGATTTGTTTTGATGGAGACATGTTTTTATACGCTTAAGTGTTGATAATGGTGTAACGAGTAGTAAATTTATTTTCAGTTTTTTAAATAATTTTGGGTAATGTGTACGTATGATATTTTCATAAAAATAACTTTTCTTTGTGTAAACTTTCAAAAGTATGCACATTCATAAAAGTTTGTACAATTTCTGTTGACCTCTCAATTTTTCTGGATGACAGAACTATGATGTTTCTGGATCACAGTTTTGCTGTTGCAGATTTTTTAAGATGAATAATGTCAACTATTTTAAATTGCATGTAATGAGGCGAAGAAAGGAGATATAGTCTATCTCATGTAAGTTGGCGAGATTCTGACAGTTCAACGAAAGTAGCGCCAATGTTTACTTTTCGTTTATGTATCCTTTCGCCATCAACTGGTGCATCAAGTGGAGGCTGTATTTTTTATCAACATGCTGTCAGCTAATCCACTTGCCGTTGTACCGTAATGCTTAACAAATGTTAACATATTTGAGACTGACATTGTCCAAAAAAAATTAGTAGGTTATAAAAGTAAAAATATAAAACCTTGTAAAAAATGAAATATTTGCTAACTCTTTTTTTAATTTGTCCGAGACAGTGAATTTGGGTTAAAATTTGCGAGACGGTAGTTGTAGCTATTATCACACTTTGGACGTTACAGCTAATATATTCAAGTTGGAAATATGTGACGTGGAATAAAGTTAGAATTGCTTGGATTGCTTAAAAACTATTTATGCGAGTCCTACTTTCTTCGGAAACAAGGAAATGGGTTTCCGGGAGAACAATATGGTGTATAATTTACATAGACGAACGATCACCGGCCGAATAGAAATTACTAGTACCCAAAATCACTGTACACAAAATATATGTTAATTTAAAAATTATGCAGAGCTCGCGAAAAATAAAACTATTGGTATCTGTTTGTAAATTATCTATATATTGCACACAAACGCTATTCTTTTCTGGCTAGTAATGCTTTGGAAAAGATCCGATAGATGGCACGCACAACATGTCAAGAGCGAGGTGTGAGCCGTTCGCTTTGCTCAATAGATCGCGTCTTTTTAAAGTTAACTGTTCTTCTATTACTGGCTAAGAACGACACAAATTTGAAATATATTTCGTGAAATTATTAGAAAAAATAATTCAAAAATATTATGCAATATTTCTGTATGCTTTTGGAATTAATATCAGGCTCGTATGGAAAGCATGATTGGAGAGGGGTGATAAGACGTGAAAAAGGTTTTGAAATTGCGTTTCATTTGGATACGGATTGTTTTAATGTGCCTTTAATTTTGAACACCTATACATTTCTACTTTAGCACGAAGTTTAGTTTTTAACACTAAAAACTGCTGTTTTATGACCACGTAAAATAAAATGTATTAATTAATCTAGGAACTCTTTCTTATCAACGTATTTTCTGCTTGTCTGATGAGCATCTGCAGTGCACTCAGAATAGCCAACGTAATATTAATTTTAGTTTGTTCATGCATCAGCTAATACAAGGTTTTGTAAATAGCATGTTGTTTGTTTTGAATACATCAAATGCCACTCACTGACTGTTAAAATCTCGCCAACTTATATGAGACAGACAATATTTGTGGTGCACTTCATCTCCTATATGTTTTTATTGTTGTTGACAGACAGTATTGAAATGGTACCTTGGAAACAAACAATAGTTGTATTCTCCCGTGCCATATTGTCAGCAGTGACTACATATATTATAATTTACCTGCACACACATGCTCACATATGCACAAGCTCAATAGTACATTTCCAGCACGTGATCTGTGAAGATGTATACAGTATCTAAATGTGGATGTAGATTCACCGCAGCATCCCTAAGAATAGCTCTTCCAAATTTATCCGTAAATAAACTTGACTGTAATTTTGTGTAACAAAAACCTGTTACTTTTGAAACACAATAAACCACTCTTTAGGTTACACAGAAAATGGTCAAGAACATACCGGTATCCAAATTACTGTGGTACTGCAGTGGTTTTGACAGAAATTAAATACGCACAGGAATTCAAGTCAAGTGTCTGAAATTGTGTTGCTATTTACAATACTGATTCCGTGAACCAGTTACGTCATTGCATTGGTGCCGCTAGGCAATTATTTCTAGATGAGAGTCTGGAAACTTGTGTGAGACGCTAATGGGAAAGGGTAAGCAAACAGTGCAACTTCAAAGAATTGGTTATAGAAAACTATTTACAACTTGTGATATGGCATGACTGTGTTATTTCTCTCAGTTCATGATTTCGAGAATTCATCAGTGCAACCAACAATGTACACCAGACATACGAAAACTACTGTTTTGGTTGAGTCCAGTTGACCCGATTGATTCACCAGTTCAACCCAGCCTGAAAATACGGTGGATCAGGTGGATGTGCATCAAAACATCAACCGATGAATTTTGGAATGACCTATGAAAAATAAAAGTTAACACGCTCTCATCTCGCATTTCAAGCATTCCAAATATACTAAATTAATTCGTACTTCAAGTTTTACAAATGGATAATGGCATCAATTTGCATTTGGAAACGGACGAAAATACAGTGGAAAATCAACCCAATGTTCAAAAAATGCCTCAACCGGTGTACGCCGGTGTGTCATCAACCACTAGTGGATCCATTAATGAATTTTTCGAAAACGCGAAGTGGGTGAAATG